>JAIFZK010000022.1:2472500-2667500 GCA_027481765.1 Tenualosa thibaudeaui
CTGCTCGGGGAGCATCGGGGGTCAGGCTGCTCTCAGAGGGATCTACAGAAGAAGAGAGAAGCAATCACAGTTACAATCAGTGGCAAACACATCATATATGTTTGACCTATAAAAGACCAAGTCTATAAAATGCCTATAAAATAAAATCAGGGATAGTAGTACAGGTCTATGAAGCCCATTAAACTTTACTAACCTAGGCTCACAGAGCCTATAAAAAGTCTAAGTACAAGTTTCCCACAACCACTGCGTTACTTCCCATTGCAATCAAAGTGCAACATACCTCCTGTAATTACAAGTTCATTTGATCACTTGGCTCAGGAGAAACTTTGAAGGCCAATCCTCATTAGCATCTCTAACCTTCAACATAATAGGGGCTAAATGGCAAGGCAACTGTCCTACTTCCTGCTCTGACCAAGGCTTTTTAGGAGTGGTGACATTTATTAGACAATTACCCAGGAGCCATTGGGGTGAGGAGAAGTTGTGAAAGAAAACTTAAAGCAGGGCACCTCCTCTGAGAGGGAAAGAGTGGAAGAGCAGAGGGATGGAAGGAGAAAGTTCCAGAGGACAGAGGAAGAGGAAGATGAGGAGGAGGGGGAGGAGGAGGGCTCTCACCTCTTGCTGTGTCCAGGTCGTGGTGGGCCAGAGCAGAGATGTCCAGGGGTTCCACCGCGGCGAGCCCTGAGCCCACGTCCGAGTTCCTGGCTGCAGGGCTGGCAGAGAAGGCCCCGGCCGAGCTGCGCATAGACAGGTCCGAACTGGCACGAGATTCCTCCGAGCTGAGTGGAGAAAGAGAGAGCGAGAGATTGATAGAATGAGTATGTGTGTCTGTGACAGTGTGTGTGGGTGTGTGTGTGTGTGTCTCTGTAGTTCAAGGGAGTTAGAGAAAGAGAGTGAGTGAGTGAGAGACATAAAGTATGGATAGATGGATAGAGATGCACAAAAAAAAAAAAAATGATGGAAAACCATGATAGGTTGGCAAGCGTCTCAGACACAAATCTGCGATATGAAAATATTTTTGGCACACCAACAACCTCCCCCTCCACCCTCTCTCTTATGGGATTGTCAAGGAAACACTGGGCTCCGCATCCAAATGATGAGAGCATTGCCATAATCTCATCATAAACCCCACCACTTTCCTGGCCTCCCAGCACTACTGAATTGACTTGCATGTGATTAAATTGACATTTTCAAAAAGATGTTCCACGCAGCTCATAATTGCCGTAGGCTGCTGAGCTCTCTATTGGAAGGTGTGGTGAAGTTGGTGGTGGTGGTTGTTCCCAGAAGAGGAGCAAATTGTTAACACAAAATCAAACTGTTAACACAATTAAGAGAGTTTGCGTTTACTTTTTAGAGGGGACCCAACTGCAGTAGAACGCAGGCACAACGCCACATGGCCACACGTAGCGGAAACCTTCTCTGCTGCGCCCGTGTCAGAACAGACCAAATTACACACGGTAGCGCCTAAACAACCCAGCAAGATGCACATTTCAGCAGATGCCCCATGAGCCTGCAAGCAAATGAGGGAGTGAGTGAGTAAGTGAGCGAGTGAGTGAGTAAGTGAGTGAGCGGAGAACCACAGCCTGTGTGTTTTTTTATTTGTTGTTTTGTGCTGGTTGAGTTTACACTGAGGAGAGGCACAATGGCAGGGGAGAGGAGGGTCATAAATCTGAATTTATGAGTGCCTGGACACATCCCCAGATGGCTGCCAGGGGGGAATTGGAGGTCTGTGTGTGTGTTTGTGTGTGTGTGTGGAGGGGTGAAGTCTGCTTCTGTGGGCTGAGATTTCAACTCTTCACAGGGCAAGGGAGTGCTAGCCAACATATTATACACTCACATATCATTGAATTAGTTGGAGGCAATGACAGACTGCTAAATATGATACAAAGTGCTGCCATACTCTCATCCAGTTTTAATACTACTTCAAGGAACCTCTGAGTCGCCTGCAATAGAACTGTCTCGTGGCACAGACATTAACAAGGAGCACCCAAGAGCAACAGGGGCAAGGAAAAAATCCCTTGTGGTAGTTATCACAAGTAAGAACCCTTGGGCAGACCCACAGCCGCATCAAGGGGCCAACCCAACTGCCAGGGGTCATGCAGGAAAAGTAAGAGTTTTAGTCATGTTAGCTGGGTAGTGTGCTTAAGTCTTTGACTAATAAAGCACCATTTGTTTTAAAAAGTTCACAATGGGAGAGTTGTGTTGTATTTTTAACAGGATGATTTTGTCTACACCTTCCCTTTCTTCATTGCCTGAGAGAAGTCATCTCAATAGCCCAGCTAAGTGCAAGTAGTAGGTTAGTGGAGTAGGAGTAGGAAACAGTGTGTGAAACAGTGATGATAGTGAAACAACTTAATCCCAGTAGAAGTACAACAATGAATACTATTAATTAATCAATAGTAGAGAGGAGCAAGAGAGAGTGTGGAATGTGTTTCAGAGGTGAATACCAGAGGTGAAAAGACAGGAAATGAGGTCTCAGGTAAGGGCTCAGGTAAGTAATAGAGGTGAGATGACCAGAGGGAAGGTCTCTGAGGTAAAGGTGAGGTCTCACTGACCTGCTGTCCACGTCAGCGTTGGGCAGGTTGCCTTCTGCTTGCCGCTGTGGAGAGGCCAGTGATGATGGAGCTGTGGTAGCACACCTGTACATGCACGCACACACGCACACACACACACACACACACACACACACACACACACACAGACACACATGGTTACTTACAGAGTTGCAGTGGCAATCACTAACCCTTGCCACCAGATGCAGCCAGACTGAGTCTACTGTATGACCTGGAGCTCGAGAGAATGCTTCACCCACGAGTGAGCTGTTAGAGGCGACGCTCAATTGACGCTTTGGCCTCTGATATTTGCTCAGGCTCCACAATCAAAAGGTGAGCTTGTGGAAAGGCCAGATCATTCACTCTGACAGCTACGCGAGAGTCGTCATGGAAAATGAGCAGTGAGAGAAAAAAGAAAGAAAGAAAGACCACATTGAATGACAGCAATAAGAAGCCTGGAAAGGGGCACAACTCCCCCCTTTCTAACTTGGCCCTGAGGGCTGAACAACTTGCACGCACATACAGTATCGGTGAGTGTTGCAATGCTGTCAGTGCCAGTCGAACACCAGGAGCATAACCTCATGGCAAAGGCAGACAAGAGGCAGGTCAAAAGGTGGCTTTCATGCCAGCTACACTGAGAGCTTGTGCAACTTAATTTCACACAGGCAGAGAATGTGCGTGTGTGTGTGTGTGTGTGTGTTACCTCTTGAAGAGCTGAGAATACGCGGCTGGACTCTTCCCCAAAAGAGCCTCTCGAACCATCTGTCTGCGTCTGGAGATGGAGGCCTGCTGTTGTAAAAAGCAAAATAAAACAAAACAAACCAAACAAACAATTTATGAATAAGGTTTACATCTGTATTGCATTAAAGCCCATAGGCAGTGCACTGAACACTAGGTCACGTATAAAGTCTGTAAGAACAACAGTGAATATAAACATTTGGCTGTATGATTAAACTGATGAGTCCTTGGTGCCTGACTCACGCCTGAGGTTTTCTGTGGTGTCAGCTCAGCCTGGAGCTTCTTGCGGTAGTTGGTGCTGTGGGTGAGGAGCAGTTCGGCGTTGGGGGAACCGGGGTTTTTGGTGCTGAACTCCTCCTTGGAGTAGGGAGACGGCTCCCTGGGACGGTCTGTGACCAGGGAGTCGCCGCTTATCGCCCCTGACGCGAAACAAAGCCAACCAAGACACAACACCGGAACATTCCAATTATGCTTTATTAACTCTGAACCAAGAAAATGGAGATGGCTTTCAGGGGGGCGATGGGAGTGGGTGGTCTGAATGTATTGAGGCCCTCACCTGTAGAGGTGTCATCAGGGGTGCTCATTCTCCCCTCCTGCTCCGTCAGGCCCAGGTACTCCTGCACCAGCTGTCTGAGGGTCTGGTAGGCATCCTTGCGGTCATCTGTAACAGAGGTCCATGTGCTTAGTCACATTCCTATGTATTTGTCTGTGAGGCAGCTGACACATATCATTCAAGCCCTCTTTCCACACATTGGGAACCAGTTTTCTTAACCAAGTAACCCACTAGTGTATGGGTGTCTATTAACACTGGGCCATAAGGAATTAACCGTTTTAAACATAATCCAAGTAAATCTTAAATAATCCAATAATCCAAGCAATAAAACCCATGTAGTTGAACAGTATATTAGTGCTAATAGTTCACCAAATGATCTGATTTAGTTTCTACTGTGTATATAGAGTTTCTGGCCATCTTATGACATAGTGTCTCATACAGTAAATATGTCACATGTCCACAGCTGTCTGATTCAGAGGCCAGTTTCTGGGAAGCCTGACTCCCTACCACAGATGATGACGTTGTCAAAGAATCCGGGCTTGTCTCTGTTGACACTGCAGTATGTGTGGATGCGGGCCAAGGCGCGCTCTATCTGGGGCTGTGTGTAGAGGCCTCGAGCCTTCAGGCATTTGGTGTAGGCCTCAGTGCTGGTGGGGATTAGAAGGATGTAGCGTGGCTCAAAGTAGGAGTTCTTCAGACTGAACACACCCTGCCGGTCAACACACACACATGCACACACCATATGATAACAGCTTGTTGCCTGGGTTTCATGTACAAAGCATGTGTAGACGTGTGTGTGTAGAGCTGAATTTATACTTCTCTGTATCTGTCAATACCAAAACATGCAGAGCCCTATCTAACGTTACAAACCCTTAAATATCCGTTGAAACAACAGAGATCCTATAGATAGAGCAAGCATCTGATTGGCCCACTCGCTGTTTTCACCTGAATTTGACTTCAGCAGCCCACCATATGTGTAGTTAGCAACATGCTAGTTCACAGTTTAAGCTTTGTAAATAATCCCAGACATTGTGGAAGGATTCTCGATTGTACTGTGCCTGTATATATATAACTTGGCTATTGAGAGGTGCTGTGTCTCTTTATCAGCAACGTTCACAAAATGATTGTAAGACAAAGCCAAATGATTTTTAAACATTGTGCCAGTATGTGGGTAGACCATTCCATGTGCCACTCCAAACAGTCTTGGGTGGTGTATGTTGATGCTACATGCTGTGAAAAGCTGTGAAAAGTAAACCGGCTCCATCAATACGACTGTGTTTGTGCTTAGTCACGGAGTTGGAGAAGTATAAGACTAGAAGTAAGACTTTAAGTCACCGTGCTGTACCTCGAGTTCCATGTGCACAATGCAGGCCAAGCCCTCTCTGGCCACACTCTCAATGGCCTCCAGGGACAAGCCATACCAGTGCTCTCCATACTGCATGGTCTGGAGGAACTTGCCCTGAGAGACAGACAGACACACAGAGAGACAGAGAGAGAGAGAGACACACACACGGAGAGAGAGGGAGGTGAGGTGGGTTGTATGTAGGTATGTATCTGATCGCAGAAGGCATCTCAAAGCTGTAGCCCCAGCATTCTACAGGTACTTTACATTCCACCAATGTTCTAGATGTTTCCACAGAGTTTAACTTATGGTACGGCACGACCCCTACTACAATACCTGACCGAACTCTGGAGAGGCAAACTCTTGAACCCTAAGGGCGCGGAAAGGATCCCTTCCCAGCAGCCCCTCAGCATGACCTCACCTTTGACCCCAGTATCTACCTGCAGCTGGGCCCACTTATGTGCAGTGCTACAATTCATCACCAAAGCCAGAGGTAACCCTCCAGCCCTCTCCACAGGCCTCAGTTACTGAGGCTTAAAAGAGATCTATGGATGGTGTGCGCCGCCTCTCCCCCACACACATACAGCCTCACCACCACCACCCCAACACCCATCACATGCTCCGCACAGATGGTACAGTCTGCTGTGAGTGAGAAACAAACGCAAAGACCAAGCACATGGTGGGAAGCATGGGACCACTGTGCTCACTGCATACCACCACAACTACAGGGGATGGAGTGAGCAGAGAGAGTGAGAGAAAGTCAGCGTGTGTGTATGTGTGCGTGTGTGTGTGTGCATAGGTATGCCTGCATTGGAGAGAGGGGCCCATCTGCTGGTGTCTGATAGGGTGGCGCGAGCCTCTGTCAGAAAGTGAGTGGAGACACTTCCGATCGGCTTTCAGCATGCGGTTCTGATCGCACATCAAAGGGCTTCCTCTTCTAAATCACCCAGCAAGCCTCGATTTATCAAACCACACTGGACTTATATAATCGCTCTCTTTAAGGAGCAGGAGGAGAAGGAGGAGGAGGGTGAGGAGGAGGAGAAGAGGAACAGGGCCCAGACGGGGAGTTGAAAGCAAACCCAGGCAGGCGTTTTCGAAAGCACCTTCGGGTCCTCGGGGAGAGCAAATCTGGGACACATCCCTCTCTCTCATACAAATATTTGGTAGCTGCTCGCCTTTGAAGAGTCCAACACACCCTGCACTATAAAACACCTTACAATGCACTTTGCCAAGTTGGCAGAAGTGCATGCACAGACACACATTCACGCACACGCACGCACACACACACGCGCACACGCACACACACACTCAGGTCATAAGAATGACAGAGAGAGCAAGAGAGAAGGAAGTAAAACGACAAAGTGAACTGGGTACATGTCAGTCAGTCAGAAGCTGATGCCGCTTACAGGAGAATCAGTTCAAACATTTGTATAATGCCTGCCAAATTTCTTTTACACATGTAGGCTAAGTGTTAATTAACTATTACACATTTTACACCAAACAAGAGATAGAGGCTTGTGACGTGTTTATTTATTGCGGTGAAAGTTCTTGTTTGTCTAGGCCATGGTGGACATGAGTGCTGGGTTGTAGGAAAAGTCCAGTTGCCTAAAACTTAGCTGCCAAGACATATATTATGGTATGTTGACTGCCTTGAAAAACTCTTTTTTAAATAGAAAATGAGAAAGTGTTGCTTAGCTAATGCAGGGGTGGCCAAACTAAGGCCTGGGGGTCTTTGCTATCTTTCATGCGGCCTGCCATGATGTCTTGTGGCCTGTGGATACATTAATCTAATATTAATATTAGCTACAGTTCACTTGTAATTGGTTAAAAATTGGTACTCTTACTTATGCACTGGCCTTTGGCAGCTTAGGTTTTTTAGTGTATGGCCCACAAGTGAAAAAGTTTGGCCACCCCACAGGTAATGGGATACCGGAGAGGATGTATTAGGACCCACCATATGAATCATGTGGCGGAACTCTTCTTCTGTGACAAAGTGGTAGTCAGATCCATCCTCCTCCCCAAAGTATGGCCCCCTGGTGGTGTGGCAAGCACTGCAGACACACAGACAAACAAACTTGTACATCTAGTCCTTTTACATCTAATTGTAAAAGACAGGTTGTCTTGGCTTGTAATAATAAACGGGCTTGGGTTTACAAATTGACAAGCAAAACAAAATTCTGAATATTTTAAACCATTTCTGAAAAAAGTTCTGGTATCCACTTTCACATCTGTACCAGGTCTGGTTCTATCTTCAGGCATTGATTCATTAATTATCAGTCTTGATTCTACTCAATCCTAAATTTTTTATTCCCAACCGTCATACACTTAATAAACCACACAGGCAGGTCATGAACACACACTCGCTCTCACACACACACACTGCTGCAGGCATGTTCTCCTGCATTCGCCAGGTTGGTAATTTATGGATAATAAATATGTGAACTATTTCTGGCGTAACCTTTAGTAACAATGGGGGGCAGAGAGCATCACAGCGCAGGTTAAGAATGCACAGGCTTCCATTAAAAGTCCATTTTGCAAAGAACAAGAGAATTGTGAGATGTGCCCCTATAGATCTATGTGCATAGGTGTGTAGTCATGTCAAGTGGAGCAAACATGAATGTGTGTGTATCCTCCCTTACTCCTCCATGTAATTTAAAGTATAAGGCCAGCTTTCACTTATCCGCGAAAAAAGATGTTATTCTTTATGGGCCATCATGTAGATTTATGCCCTGGTTTTCCATAGACCACTGGCCACAGGGAGCCAGCTGGACATTGAGACGTGCTGAGCAACTCTTTTCAACACAGTAAACACTCAGAGCTAGCAAGACACAAGAGAGACAACACGCATCCAAGAGAGAGAGACAGAAAGAGAGAGACAGCGAGAGAGAAAGAGAAAGAGAGAAAAATGAAATTAAGTCAGACATCATGTTCCCGGAAATAGCAATCACTAAAGCACAAAGTGTGTGGCATTTGTTACAAGAAAGGGCAGAGTTTCTTTTATGTAGCAGTCTGGCATATGGCCATAATACTGAGATATGAGTGCAGACACTGGGTTAAAGCCATCATGTTCAGGTTACACATGGTCACGTTCATCTGACTTTTCCCTGACTCCCTTCGCCTGACCTGAGCACAGTGTGGAGGGTCAAAGGATCCAGAGGGACTCACCCATAAGCAAAGAAGTCGCTGAACTCCCGACACAGCTTGTGGGCCAGCTCTCGTTTGCCGCAGGCCTGGGGTCCTGTGAGGACCAGCATGGGGTAGGGGGTGTCCAGACTGGGCAGCGTGCTGAGCAACGAGGGGGGGAGGGAGAGAGAAAGAGAGAGAGAGGGGTGGGGAGGGAATGTTTACATTAAACTATAGCCACTGACTTTAACTCCCAAGGGACTGCAAGACAGCACAAGGTTACACACACTAACCAAGGTCTGGGCCAATATTTGACAAACACCCCCTCCACACACACACACTTATCAGTGGGCTATGTATTTTAATATTCTGACAGCCTGCATATATTTACATCTCAACCCTTAAGGCCTTAAGATAAGGTCACAACCTAACAGATTTGTTTAGCTGAGTTCACACAATACTGTGACATACCCTGGTAAATGTTCAAAGTTCAGATTCACTTAGCCATGTTGGGATATGCAACTTTTAAGTTACCTCCGTGGTTCAGCAGCTGTACCCCACAAGCTGACAATCACTCCTGCTGAATCTCAAACCCGACATAGCAAAGATCACTTTTTTTTATTTGGATATATCAAACACCAGTTAACTTCAACCAAACGCTAAATACCAGTCAACTTCAAGGTTGTTGAAATGGTAGATAGGGCTTAATATCTAACCCCATCTGATGCATCAACACCTCCCACACAAGCATGGTTCACACAGTAGCAAATGTGTGTAAACAACAATAGTTTAGCTCAAGAAAACATTATGAATCCATGTTTACTGTGTTCTCAGGTGTGCCAGACTTGTAAGCAGGTATGGATTTTAAAAACAGTCTACTTGCCTAAGATGAAGTATAATTTCACTAAACTTGTGTGCAGTGTTGGCAGGGCTGAAAAGCAGAGTCTAATCAATAACAATACAATGTACTACAGAGGCAGCCTGAATGATTTTCTTCAGGAACATTTAATCTGAAAGAGATGAAGCTATAGCAATTTGCAACAGTATTGAACTGTATGGTAAAATTGCACTCGGATTTAGTCATGTAAATGGCTTTTGGAATGGGAGCCTTGGTTCTGAGAGATCTATGATACTGTTAGAGAATATCACAACAAAGCTCAATAAAGATAATGTATATCAGTCCTAGAATGTCTAATCACAAAAATTAAAAGTTAATTAGTAATAAATATGGTTGCTTCTGTGTCTACATTGTGATGAGGTACCCAGTGGTTATGCAGTTAATCTAACTGAATATGGTAGACCGCAAGAGCTTCAGCTTTTTAATTACAATCTTTTAAAGGCATTTCTTAGAACAATAAGCACTAGAGTGTAAAATTATGCTGTCATGATTGTAGCAAAGCCTTTGGCACAGTTAATGATGGTGACCTTGTTGGCACGCATGTAACAGAGACTTTATTTGACAGTTGTGAATGAAGACAAAAAAAGAACTCTTACTTCAACATTAAACAAAGTACTTAATGAGGGTTGATGATAAAGGGCACTAAGGGTCCATCTTCCAAATAAATAAATAAATAAATAACCCTTCTCATCCTAACTGTGGAGGGGCCTGGGGAAATGTAGCTCAGTGGGAAGGTAATGAGGACTCCTGTGGACTCACCTGTCCAGGATGACCTGAGGCTGCATGAGCTGGTACACCACGTGGGTCATGTGATCCCTGGCAGCCACCACCTCAGGGGGTGGGTCATACTTATTGACGGAGGACACCTGTGGGGGTCGGACAGCCCGCAGCAGCGGTGGAGAAGCCAGGGGGTATGAAGGGGTGAGGGGAAGGAGGAGGAGGAGAGGAAGAAAAGGCATTTGATGCCTGGCAGAGGTCACGGCTGGCTTTACACCGAGCGCCAGATTACACATTCCGGTGAGACCCCAGCAAAAACAGCCCAGGGGCAAAGTCATTATCTGACACTTTCCCTGTGCTGCTAAATTAGCTCAGAAAAGTGGGCAACTTAATAGAAAGTCAAAACGTTCTGCAGGAGACACCATTACCAGAAGAGAAATAAACAGAAAGACCTGATAGGTGAAGAAGGATTTAAACCTTTGCTGGGCAAAGCAAGGGTTCACACCTAATTACTCACACTTAAAAATGATGAGCATGACCGGCCAACCCTTGTGTTACTGTGCAAGCTATGATTCAGTCTAAACACACAGCACATGGCTGTATACCTTCCTGTGTCTCTTAAACTCAGCATTTAACATGGCTCGCCAGCCTGCATTGAGAGTGCACCCTCCATACCTTCTCCTCAGCTGTCACCCTCTGCTCATCTAAGCATGTGAGGTGCTGGAGCAGGAAGATCACAGCCAGCCGATAGTCTGGTTGATTCTGGAAGAGGCAAAAGAGAGAGAGAGAGAGAGAGAGAGAGAGAATGAGTGTGTGACAACAACCACAACCTGACCATGGAAGGCAAAAAAAAAAAAATAGCCTTAATCTGCCTAAAGAAGCCAGGCTATGCCCTCACTGCAATCAAATGCAGCTGAGAGAGAAATGCACTTTGTAGTCTGTAGTCTGCAGTTGTGTTGTATTCATGTCTGAGGTCCATGTTGTCTGTATACAGACCTTAGACATGAATAAAACACTAAAAATCATATTCGCCCACAGATGGCAATGCAGTCAAATGAAGGAGAGTTAAAGAGACAGCATTACCAGCTGCAAAGTATGTACTTGCATGTCATAAAAGATGCCATAGGCTATGACTTCAATCCAGTGAAGTCACCCCGCTAAACCATTTTATTCAAATAAATAAATAAATAGATTTATTGTCCATTTTCCATTCTTTTGGATTTCTGTTTTTTATTTATTTATCTCTCCTCCCAATTTCCCTTTGATTTGTTATTACCATCTCATTCCATATTTACTTCATTATCACTTAAATGCTTTATTACTATATATGCTTTTAATAAAAATAATCATATTATTACTATTACTATTGTTATTATTATTGTTGTTGTTGTTACTTTTTATGCTTAGGCAATACTATGAATTTCAACAGTCATGCCAATAAAGCACATTTGAACTGAATTTAATTGAACTGAGAGAAAGAGAAAGAGAGAGAGAGAGAGAGAGCAGTGAAAGAGGCTGGAGATGTAAAGACATACTGTGACTAGAGTGGGGATGAGGGGAGGTGGGGAGGAGACTAACCTGGACTGGGTTCCTCTTCAGACTGAGCTCCTGCAGTAACTGCAGGTCGTGGATATGGGTGGCTTCTTTGATCTCGCTGATCTACAGTGTAAAGGAACATTATGAAAGGAAACACATTTACATTTACATTTACATTACATTGCCATTCAATCCCATGCAGTGCAAAAAGAAAAATAACAGCCATGTAAAAAATGTATGATTTCATATACATTGGCATATTAACCTGTATAATTCATAAACCCATTACTAACCCACAACCTCGCTGAGACATACTGGCAAAACACTGCTCTTGCTTGCCAAAGAAATAGGCTACATATATCAAAAATGTATATTTTCCAAAATTCAATTCACACATGTAGATATGAAATAGTACATCCACTGCAGTGCTGAAAGTCATTACACCACCACATAAATGTGTCCTGCTTTGTAGTAGACCTACCTTTATCACTGCTATGGGTGCAGAGGCAGAACTAATATATTGCTTATGCGTGGGTGAGAGGAGAGAGCGGTAAGAATGAGAGAGAAGTGGGGGGGCTTGAATGTACCTGGTTATTCTCAAGGTTGACAGAGCCCAGGAGGTGGAGGCTCTGCAGACCCAGCAGGCTCTGGATGCGGTTACAGGCCAGGTCCAACACCTGGAGGGCCCACAGGGTCTGCAGGCCCTCAATAGTTTGGATCAGATTACCCCTCTGGTGGAGACATGTCACCCAACATGCATGCACACACACACACGCACACACACACACACCATATGTCATGCCAAGACAAGATAAGACAACAACACACTCAGATATAAAACACAGACATACAGACAGAGACGCACACAGACACACACACACACACACAGTTAGTCACAGACTGAAGTTCACTTGAGTGCTTCCTCTTGTGCCCCATCTGTAAGAATTTGAAAGTTTCCCCCTCGCCAAGTCAGCGAGTGACAGGCCAGCCCCACTCAACTCGGCCCTGCCTCCGCTGACAGGTGACGACTGACAGGTGAACAGCTGGCGCCGCGCAGGGGGAGCCATGCCAGCCAGTCAGGAGGAAGCGGGCCTTCCTTCCCCTCCCTTCCTCTCCACCTCCCCCGTCCTCCCACCAGCCCCCTCTCCCCTGCCAGGGCACATCCCTTTGCCCCCTCCCTCTCCTTCCTCACACCATGCCTGTCATCCAGCATCCAGTTCCAGCACTGGGCCCTGCCCTCCTCCCATCCTCTGACTCCCCCCCCCCCTCTCCCTTCCAACACCCCTGCCTGGCAGAGAGGGGCCCCCTCAGTGGGGGCTCTATGACCGATGAAGGGCCTGAGTGGAGGTTTCCGGTGCTGGAGTGTGATGGGTTGAGAAGAGTAGGCGGATGACAGCAGCATGCTGCTAGGGGCACACTGCTGTGGGAGACAGGCCGCTGAGGGCCAAACTGCACAAAAGAAAACAGGAGCGTAGAGAGACCATAGCGAGTGTGTGTGTGTGTGTGTGAATACTAAACGGAGTCCAGTGCTCTTCACCACACCGGCAGCTGGCCCTTATGAAGCAAAGGGGGCGGCCGGGAGGACGGTGGGTGGAGGATGGCGAGGGTCCATGCTGCTGACGACGATGAAGAATCACTTTGATAAAGGACAACACAAACACCCTTGAGTGGAGTGGCAAGGGTCCGGAGGCACGCTGGCCCACCATATGGTGAGCTTCGGCAGCTGCTTGCGTTAGCCCTGCTTCAGCAGCCCTGCATCTATTTAAGACTGAGCACTAGGCTAAATCATAAAGTCTGCAACACACGCCTGGAAAACAATTAACAAATAACACCCCAAAACAAACACACCCATGCTGTCAAAAATATTTAGGATGCACCTTGATGAGAACGCTAGCAGCTAGCAACTGGAGAAAGATTTGTAAGGGATACAAACAACCCTTTAAACTGATGACACAACGGCAATAATGTGGATGACAGGTGACACAGCAAATACACCAAGGTGATGTGTAAACAAGGGATCTGTGTGAGGAGACAAAATGTCACAACACATCACCAAGTTAAGCAGAGGCAGTTAATTAGGCCACGGGAGACACATGAACGCTGATTTAAAAGCGAAGTGAACTGTGTTTTTATAATGTAAGCCTCAATAGTGCTGGTCTTTGGTACAAAACACCAAAGCTAGAATAATAATGTTTACTGATTTGACTCCATTGACATTAAAAGCGAAAATGCTAACACTTCTTGCAAACTTCTGCCAGAAACAATAATCATTCACGGCTTCCCTCTGATATTGTGCAAACAAAAAATAGCTGGCAGCAGGCAAATGTCTGTCCATGATGAATTGGGTTTAACTAGTAGTAGTTTATAGCAGAGCCAAACGGGCATTCGAGTCCTTTTATACCATGATAGTAAATGTGCATCAACTCTCATAAAAACATGAAAAAAACCCACAAATCTCAAAAGTGAACATGAATATCACAATAATAAGACAATGAAAAAGGTGCTATGCCATACCAGACAGAGCTCTTTCAGGGGCAGGTTGTTAAGGCCACTGATGCGGGCGATCTGGTTGTGGGCCAGGCTGAGTTGGGTGAGGCTGGTACACTTCTCCAACCCACGGATCTCTTGGAGGTGGTTATCTGAGTGGCGAGGTCAAGTGGTTGACTAGAGGAAAATGGAGTAGGGAATTGGAGCATGAGAGTTGAATCTCATCAGTGGCAAGAGCTACAGACTCCAGTCATCACAGAAGAATCCACCAGCTCAAGAGGCAATTCAGTGAACTGAACTTCAGTAGTAGTTTAAAAAAAGGATACAGTCAAGGTTGAGTCTTTCAAGAGAAGAGTAAGCAGACAAGTCCTTCATCTCAGATATCTGGTTGTGGGAGAAGTTGACTTCCTGCAACATCCAAACCGTAAATAATTCAAGCACATCAGAGGAACAACACATGCATTAATGTGACAGCAGTGGCAGCATCCTTAATTATATCAATGACTTTTGCCTCTATCTATAAACTCAAAGAATGAATATTTAGTAGCTGTGAGATGTGATGGTGAAAGCATAGACCACTGGAGGTTCAAGCTGGGAAAAGATACAACTTTGTCTTTCGCTGTCAGCTGTAGGTCCCACCTTGAGATTTTTGGGTGGCTTGAATCCAAAGAAGTCGTCGAGTTCGTTGTGCGATGCGTCGAGGATTATGAGGTACGGCATGTGGCTTACACAGGATAGATCTAGCGGTCACACAACATTAGCAGCTTCAGATAACTAAGAAGGATGGGAATGGCAAGTCTACTCACAACGGTGATTATTTCTTCCCCACGCAACGCCACAGAGGCATGAAGGGCGAAGTCAGGCAAATAAGCAAACCAATTCAAGAAGATGCATGAGGCAAATTAATAACATTAATGACCCTCTACCAGAAGAAATACCATTAACTTTCATGACCACAGGCTGAACGGATAGGTACTCTGGTTTATTGTCTGCATTTGTACATCATATTATAGCCATACCTCTTATCTTATTGTGTGGAAGTTCTAATTTCTGAAGATGGACATAATTGCAGAGAATGGATATGTTAGACAGACTGCGTCCCTGCAGGCAGATAAAACATAGAATCACAGATTTAATTAAGGTCCACATAAAACAGGGGGGGAAATACATTGAGACCAAGATAGGGTAGACCACAAAATCAAATATAAATCGACCTCTGAGATAAAAGGCTTTTATTTTCCAAAATGGTACAGAGCAATGATTTCATTTAAGCATATCTTAATAGGCTAATTTCCTTAGGTTTTCTAATGGGGCGATATTGAGTTAGCCATGGGCAACACAAGGCAAAGAATTTCTAGTGTTTCCATCTTCTTACTGGAATAGAAAGAAATTGGTAGACGTGCTCCAGTCCAGTCGCAGAAAGTCCAAGGTTGGATAAGCAGTCAGCCACATCTTCTCCAGTTAGTTCACCTTTATTCTTAACCTGATACAATTAACTAGTGGTTATCAATTCCATCATTTCAACACTGAGATTATGTGTCAATGCCTTCATAATCAACATGAAACCGTTTAGTCTTAACTGCGACCTAATTATTAAATAAGAAGTGGAACACCTGGGATGCAGCAGATGTGACGCAGCCACAGGTAGGCTAAGTAAACAAAACGTTAACGTGATATGCTAAACTTAGCTGCAAAAATCAGAAGTGGTATACCTCCATTGGTTTCTCTGCCTGCTCGTCTTCGTCTTCAGATGAAGAAAGCGTGCCAGTGTACCTTTGCGGATCTAGATGCCCAGGTGTGGTTAAAATGGATGCACGACTCTACACTCTTCAGGCAGTGACCATGGGGACTGACGCAGTTGATTGCTACGGGAGAGCATGTCGGTGAATTTTGCAGCAAATATGTGGGTATCTGCAGCTGCCATTTTTGCTACATAACACAGACAACTTTTAGAACTATTCTAATTGCGTTTTTCACTTGAACTATATAACTAGACGAATGGACGAGCTAAAACTGTAGCCTTTCAGCTAACACACAGTAGGAAACTGAAGCAAAGAAGTCGACACCTATGTTGCAGAGCGTTCTTTCCGTTACCTAGCAACCGAACCTGGCGATCCCAAGGAAGTTATGGGATTTGTAGTTCCGTGGTCTGATAAACATACATTTATGCATTTAGCAGACGCTTTTCTAAAGCGACTTACAACTCGTCAAGTACGCTACCAACGCCCATAATAAAGACCTGTTATGCTATTGTAGCCTTTTTGGGATAACTCATTTGAAATTAAAATACATATTAAAAATCCAAATCAAAACAAATATCAAACAAACATATACATGCTTTACAAACAACAATTACAAAACAACAACTAGGCAATAAAATGTATGCACCTGAAAAATTATTGATCCGAAACGCCCCCCCAATCCCTCCCACCAGCTTTTTGTGAGCAGAAGTAACAATTAGGCTACATATTGATGGCTTTTACTGACTGTAAATATGACCTATAAAGACTACTGACCACTGAGGCCTGAATGTTCACTTAGAACACAAACACAGGACATTTTGGCATGTAAATTTTTTATTGTTGTTTTTTTCCGTAACATCAACATGGACTGGCAAATCAGTAACTTACAGAATTCTGTGTTGTTACAATAGGCTTGGGATACATAGGGTTTTTTAGGTCCTCTCATCCAAGATTCTATGTGCATTTCAATGTTCATCATCAGTTATTTTTCAATTAATCCTGTAAATCCTGCACCACACAGGCACACAAGAAGTCCATTCATATAAAACAAATTTATGGACGTCCTAATTAGTGTTGTGCAAAACAAACAAAATGCGCTTCTGTATGTGTTGATAACAAAAGATCCACAAAAACATAAAGTATAGAAATAATATTGATGTATAACAGAATAAAAGTTTTTTTTCTTGAAACACAGGCCTATTTGAGCTGTGCCAGTAAGGAACCTACCTCCGGGCCCATCTCCCTTTGCCTACTCTACCTTTCACCAGTGAGGCCGCCTATGTCCAAGGTCCAAAGATTGGCACAATCATACAATTTTCACGCTTCACTTGTCGTTCTACCTGTCCTTTGCAAAAAAAAAAGAAAATCTAAACTAAAGACTGTTTACCTCTTGTTAATCCCTATGGCTGCTGCTGCTCCATCATTTCAGAGGTTGAGTCATTATGATGGATCGTTCCGGCACTTTCTGAGAAAAGTGCCCCTGCCTCGTGTCTGTGTGTATGTCCACACCCCCCCCCCCCTCTCCCTTTCCTCCACACTTAATGATCTAAAGAGATGCCAGGGGAGTCAAATAATTTGTGCCTCTGCGCAGGAATGCGTGTGCATTTGCGCTGCCTTCTGCCTGAGAGAGGGAGCGCAGGATTAGGAGAGAAGACCCAAAATTACAGTCAAAGGTGAATTAACCAGCATCCATTTTGTAATCCTCTCCTTGTATGAACTATGTTTATGCTGCAGCGAGGCTTGCTCTTGAATTCCAAATGAGCCACTATGCAGCAATGGTCAGCACTAGAGGCCTTAATAGATCTTTGCTCTCACACCCCCTCCCCATGGCATCAACAGGAAGCTACAGGGTGAAACAAAGAAGATTAAGAAAAGTCTAGGAACAAAGTGGAGGTAGTAAAATAATACAAAAGAGAGAGAGAGATGGAGAACAGACAGTGCGGTTAGATGAGAGTGTGGCAATTTCCATTTACTCCAGGGAGCTGAGAAAATCAACAACAACCAAAAAATGCTTGGCCGAGAAGATTCCATTCACCTGATAATAATTCAAATGGTTCTAATCTGGCATTGGTTATTCTGGGCACGGGGGTTGCAGCGCCGAGCAGGAGATGCGGAGAATGGAGTAGCGCTCTGATATTACAGAGAAAATGAGATGAAAATGGCCCCAAGCCAGAGACATACAGTCCCCCCAGTGCTACACAGTGCAGCCCAGCAAAGCATGATCTAAGGATTTATCTAGTTAGTTTGTGTGCGCGTGCATGTGTGTGTGTGTTTGTATCTGTAGGCCTTCTTATTAGAGAAATGTCAGGTGCTTGCAGTACAAAATCACTAGATACTCATCAGATGAGAAAGTTCCTTTCCGGTTCACTGTTAATGCATAAATAAACTGTGAGAACAAACAGCCACCGGAAGTCAGAGAACCCCACGAAAAGGCATTATCGGAACAGAGTGTGATGAGGTGTAGGATTAATAGGATTAATAAAAGATAGAAGAGAGAAAGAGGGAGAGATCTGAGTTTCAGCGACTTGCTGACACTGACACAGCAGTACGTCTGTATATATGCAGTTAAAGAGTTCTAGTTTAAGCATTAAAAGCATGTCATCCATCCATCTATGCAGTCAGTCCATCCTTTGTATGTAGAAGTGGGGTGGGGTGGGGTGGCCTTCTTCCGTCTTGCCCTCCTCCTCTCTCCTCCTCAGACGGTGGTGATCTTCTTGTCCTTGGTGGCCTGCTTGATGGCCGCCTGCTCACAGACGAGCTCCTTGAGGCGCTGCAGCCGCACGTTCTGCACCGTCAGGTCGCCCACGCCCGTCTGGCTGCGATGCAGCAGGCTCAGTGCATTGGTGTACTCCAGCTCCGTGTAGCGCACGCCCTGGTCCACCACCAGGTTCAGTAGCTCATCTGGTGTGTTGTAGAGCATCTCGTAGTACTGCCTGTAGGGGGCGACAGAGCGCAAGAGAAGAGAGAGTTGAGCTGTTGACATATCAATAAATGCAAATGGGACAACGTGAGAAGTTTGAGTTCATACAATGTAGTAGGTGTGGAAGGGCACAGCGTGGCTGTTATGAACACAGTTGAAAATGTAAAGAAAGAAAACAGTAAATGGGTCAAGCACAGGTAGATCAACAGGTGTTGTTTTTTTCCCTCTGGATATCTAACAACTATTCCTGAACAAAAAAATCCTTTTGAAAAAAAAAAAAATATCCTTTTCAAAAGGTCTGCCAAAGAAGCACACGGCATATTCACGGGGATGCTTGTGTTATACATACACAAGCTAAACGTACCAAATGCCTTAGGGAGAAGACGGGTCACCCTGCTGCAGAGGGGAAAAAAAATCATGCCGTCTCTGCAAGGACAATAAAGCTTATTTGATTTTTTTTTGCACCAAACCTGCAGACATAAGCATGCAAACGTAATTTGGCCATTAGAGGTAGAGCATACGCTGTCCTCTAGCCCTGACTGTGCCACTTACTTGGCTTCACTGCCTGAAGTGTGTCGAAAGGAAAGAAATATAAAAAAGAGAAAGAGAGAAAGAAAGAGGGAGAAGAATGACCTGAGCCAGCACAAACCCTCCACAGCACCATCCCCCCCGAGTGCTCCCCTAAGCTTTCCCATCATCTGACCCTACCTCCAAACACATACACAAACACACACACACGGTGGACAAACTCACAGACCAATTTATCTCTGGCTCGGTGGTGGAAAATAGAGGCCGAGGGGACCAAATTGGAGGCCCAGGTTCTCCCCGTGGCTTCAATTGACCACCTTGGCCAAGGGCAAGCGTCTGCCACGGCCAACTGCTACAGCGCACAGGGAGAGGGCAGCACGATGGCAAGAGATAAGTGCAAGCACCCATTGTCACCGCAGAAAGAGAGAGAGAGAGAGAGAGAGAGAGAGGGAGAGAGAGAGAGAGAGAGAGAGAGAGAGAGAGAGAGAGAGTGAGAGAGAGAGAGAGAGTGAGAAATGGGAGAAAAACTGGGGAGGGAGGAAAGGGGGGAGAAGAATCTAGGCATCTCCTCGGACTTTGGATAGGCACCACGCCTCGTCAGAACACTTTGGATAGGCACCACACACACAAAAAAAGACAAGAGGACAAGAATGGGAGAAAGGGTGCTTTTAAAACCACTGCCTGTCACAGACCTTCCTCCTGGGAACTGTTTAGCATTTTGGAGGGGTACTTGTGAAAAGGCAGAGAGGTAGGATTGGGTTGGGGGGAAGGGGGTAGAGAGCTGCTCTTCTAAAATAGAGTGGAAGGGATGCAAAGCTCAAAGAGAGCACCTATTGGGTTGGGATGGTGTGTGGAGGAAGGATAAGCCTGCTGTAAATGCTAACTCTTATCTTTCCAGAGAGCCTCTTGGTGGACACCTCTGACAACCAGGTCCAACCGCTGAATAAAGGTTTATCAGGTTAACTGGGAGGAGGTGGCTGTGGTTGTGTGTCTGTGTGTGGGACAGGGTTCTATCTTTGCTTGTAAAGCATTGATGCATGAACACTAAACTCTGTGTGTGTGTGTGTGTGTGTGTGTGTGTGTGTGTGGCATTGTCATAAAGGTTTCTGAGGTGGAACCATTAATTTATACACCTTTTTTCCTCCTCATCTGTGACTACCAATGCCCTTGGTTGAAAGAGATTAGCATACTCCATCTCTTTCATCTTTCTCTCTCTCCCTCCCTTCCTCTCTTCTTCCAAGGTTTGTTCTTTTTCAATTCCTTGTCACATTCAGGAGAGGTCACTGCATTTATACACCACAGGGAGAGGCAGGCCTCTGTTCTTATCATATAATGAATGTGTGTGAGTGTGTGTGTGTGTGTGTGTGTGTGTGTGTGTGTGTGTGTGTGTGTGTGCATGCGCGTGCATGTATTGGAGGGTGAGTGTGCAGATGAGAGTCTCTGAGTAAGCGTAAGTGTGTGAGTGCATGGGAGTCTGTGTGCGTGTGTGTATAAAACAGGAGGCGAGAGTGCTTGAGGGACACTAAGTGCAGAGTCAGGTGTGTAGGTATCAGTCTATGTGAGTGTGTCTAAGTGCAAGTGTGTGTGTGTGTGTCCAGCACACTCCCCTCCTTGAGACAGCATCTTCCACTCACCAATGGCACCAAGACCATCATAAAGGTGCCAAGCACGCACGCACGCACACACACACACACGCGCACGCATACACACAGGCATGGCTCATGATCATGACTCATTAGACATATTTCATCTCCTGTGTTAGGCCTGACAGCCACACACACACACAAAACACACCCAGCGCCTAGCTAGCCGTTGGACGCACGGCAGTGGTGGCGACTAATAATTAATACTAGATCACTCCGCTACACGGGCAGCTTTGTTTCACATGATTGTGTTCTGGATTCCTTCCATACGGCGAACATCTATCTTCATTTGTTTATAATCCATTAGACGAAGCCCATTTAGATCCTAATAAGGGGATTAGGGGTTACATCAAGAGGTGTGTTAAGCTCGACCATGATTTATTGCTGACTGATTGGCTTATTAATTGTTTCAGAGATTGCATTCAGAGTGCATTAGAAGTGTGTGTGTATGAATGTGCCATTTGCCCGTGAGTGGAGAGAAATATGAAATGTAAGGGCTATATTTATGAACACAGATTACATAATCCTACTTAATCCTGAATAACCTTTCAATAGAGGTTTACATACAAACCAAATGGATCAGAAGCCACGTTTTCATCATCAATGCTTTTACACACAAATGGTTGGGGACAACTACAGCTTCCTCGAACAGGAAAGTTTGACTGATTGCTTCCTGACAGTCTGTCAGCTTTTTCCAAGATTTTTTTGTGGCGTGTGCTTGAGAATCTGCTGTGGCTGCAACTGCTGAGCTTGGCCAGCCTCGTCTGCAAAGCCTCCTTGAACTGAACTCAGGCCTTGGGAAGCACAGATAAGACTTCCCAACATCCCACCACAAACTTCACACAGTTGGAGAAGCACCTGGAGGACTTGACAGGGAGAGTTTTGAGCGATTGCTCACAGACTGTGTGTGTGTGTCTGTGTGAGAGAGGGAGATAGAAAGAGAGAGAGAAAGAGTAAGATAGAGAGAGAGAGTGTGTGTGTGAGAGAGAGATTGAAAGAGAGAGAGAGACAGTGTGTGTGTGTGAGAGAGAGATAGAGAGAGAGAGAGATTGTGTGTGTGTGTGTGTGTGTGAGAGAGAGATAGAGATAGAGAGATTGTGTGTGTGTGTGTGGGAGAGAGAGAGAGATAGAGATAGAGAGAGAGAGATTGTGTGTGTGTGTGAGAGAGAGAGAGATAGAGATAGAGAGAGAGAGATTGTGTGTGTGTGTGTGTGTGTGTGTGTGTGTGTGTGGGAGAGTGTGATATGCAGGGTCCTCATGTGACAGGAGGGAAAAGACAGCGGGGACCCTCGCCTCCAGATGCCAAACTCCACACACTTCATTAGACTGGTGCTTTTAAAGCATTTAGCCAGCGCTGGTGAGTTGTTAATAAGATTAAATCTCAGCACTCCCAGCATCCTGCCCTCCCCACCACCATTAGGGCAGAGGTAATGACTCCAAGGGAACACACACACACACACTTGAAAACACAGCCAAATGCATATATGCAAATGTGCACATACAAATACAAAATGAATCAAGTTCACACACACCTGTCATATATTGTGTCAAGGCAGACACACACAATTTGCCTTGTAATAAGTAATGCACTGCATCGACAGAAACACACACACACAAAACACACGCACACACACATTCAGGCAGGCATTCTCTGTTGGCACAGAGGGCCTGCACCTGCGTGCGCTGCCTCGCTGTGTGCCATTAAGTTTGAATGAGCCTGTTTCCTCATGTGCAGCCCTGTATACAAAGGGCATTAAGCAAATTTATGACGCGTGCGGCCCGAGGACAGCCAGAGACGTATGTGAATGTGAAAAAGACAGAGAGCAGGAGAGAGGGAGAGATAGGGAGAGAGAGAGAGAGGGAGAGAGAGATCAAGAAAGAGAGAAAGTGTGAGACTGAGGGGAAGGGACTGAGAGAGAAAGAGATAGAGAGAGAAAGAGAGGGAGAGAGACAGAGAGAGAAAGAAGGGAGGGATAAAAACAAATCAGCACAATTCATTTCCTCTAATTTCCTAGCATGTACAATATTAAAGCCATTAAATGCTGCTTCTGTCAGCGCATTTGGAGCAACACATTAGTTAGCGAGGGAGCAGGAATGAACAGAGAGAGAGAGAGGAAGACAGACAAAGAAGAGAGGAAAAGAGAGAGAAAGTGAGAGCAGTGGAGAGGCGTGGTGGATGATCCTCTCCATCAAGTGGAACGCTGGCCTGTCGGAGCGCTAACAAATGCCCCACTCCCAACCCCTTGCACCCCACATCCCACCCCCCCCCACACACACACACTAACACATCACCAAACCACACACACACACACATACACGGCTCACACATCTGTCTTCCTCTGATGTGGGGCTAATGAGAAAAATTTGCAGACAAGCTCCAACTTCCTCACCAGTCACACTTTCACCTGATTATGTATGCCTTGTGCCAGAGCCAAGGAAGCAAAGCAGCTGTTAAAGAGAGATGGAGAGAGAGAGAGGGGGATAGAGAGAGAGAGAGAGAGGGATAGGGAGAGAGAGAAAGAAATGAGAAACAGATAGCTTTGAGGGAAAGGTAGGTGAACCATGAGAAAAAAAATAAATGACTAACTTTTTTCTCCCCCAAACTGTGTTGCTTCATTTGTAAACTATATCTTGCAGGTGAATGAGAAAATCAAACGACCCTAACACCGGAGGCAAAACAAAATAGTCTGATAACACTAGACACCTAAAATCAAACATGCACGCACACACACACACACACACACACACACATACACACACGACTAACAAAAAAACATAAACACTTCCCCAATCACACACACAAGGCTAATAAAAACACCTCTGCACATGCACACACGCACGCGCACACACACACACACACACACACACACACACACACACACACACACAAACAAGGAGGGTGAAAATGCCAGGGCACAGCTGCTGTGGTGCGGACGGAGGCTCTGCTCAAGCTGTTCTGCTGCTCGGCTAACAGACAGGGGCCGTCACCCCGACACGCCAGCTAAACGCTGCTCTCATCCGGAACCTTCCATGGAAAGGCTGACCACAGGCCACGTGTGTGGCAAGGGGACAGCACTGATCTGACACTGCTGACACCTGAGTGTGAGAGTGCAGGTGGGACAGAATGTGTGTGTGTGTGTGTGTGTGTATGTGTGTTTGAAGAGGACAAGCTTTGCATTCACTCCAGAGGTGTGAGACCAGTTCACACTATTTCATACCCTTATGGCTACCCCATTAAACACTCTCTCACTCACTTCTGCGCATACTTATGCATGCGCGCACACACACACACACACACACACACACACACACACACACACACACACACACACACACACACACACACACTTTTGTGATTTGGACTGTGCAGTAGTAGTAGTTTGTGTGTGAGTGTGTGTATGTGTCTGGGTTTGAAAAGTGCTTATTTGGCTAGAATGGTTAAGTCAGGGTGGGTGAGTAAACCCCTGTGTGTGTGTGTGTGTGTGTGTGTGAGGCTGAGCTGATGCAGCAGAGATAGTGAGGAAGAAGAGAGGTGGAGATGAAGATTACAAAAAGGAGGAAGAGGTGGTGGTGGTGGTGGTGGTGGTGTGTGTGTATGTGTGTGTGGATATTGATCTGCTACTGAGGGGCTTTGCTGAGGGCAGCACAGGGTGTTATCTGCAGGCATGGAGAAATGCAGCATCTCTATAGCACCCCAGGAGAGAACACACACACACACACACACACACACACACACAAACACAAACACACACAGCATAGCACACACGTGTGACTGACCTCACAGGTAGTTAGAGCGCTGGAAGGATAAGGTGGCGTCTTTGTCAATTTACCAAAGTACTTTACACCCCAAAATGTGTGTGCATGTGTGTCAGGTCAAGTGGATTTTATTGTCATTTCAACCATACACACGGTAGATAGTGAGACAAACGTTTCCCCATGGATCAAGTCATGTTGAAGCTTTCCGCAGCTTCTGCAGAAAGTAGAGGTGTCGCTGGGCTTTCTTTGTAATGTATGTGGTGTTCTGAGTCCAGGTGAGGTTTTCTGTTGTGGTTGGGATGATGATACGCAAGCTGCATGGGGTCCAGTGTGACAGGTAGCTGGGACTTGTGTTTCATGACTAGCCTTTCAAAGAACTTCATGATGGTAGATGGTGATGATGATGAAGATGATGGTGAGTCATTGAGACAGGTCATTGGATTGTTTTGTTTTTTTTTCGGTAGTGGGGGGGGTGGACTTGAAGCAGGGGCAGCAGTGGTGCTCAAAGAGATGTTCAAAGAGACAACAGTCAGGACCTCAGCCAGTTGTTCTGCACATTCTCTCAGCACACAACAGCAGCTTTCTGAGCAGAGTTTTCCTCACTTCAAAGGTGGGCAGACGTAGCACCTGGTCTCTGGGGGGAGGGGTGGCTTTCCTCACTACTGTGTCACAGACAAAGTGGGCATGAGTGGGCATGGTGAAGCAAGGATCCATGAAAATCCTGAAAACAACCTGCTTTGCCTATGATCCACAGTAGTCATCATATTTGCAGCCACTAGATGTCACTGTTTCCACAGCCTTGTCCCTCTGCAGTGACAGGACTAGACTCCTCTCCTAGTCTCCACCACTGAGACTCCAATCGATGATTGTTACCGTGCCCTTGCCAGGGTCACTCATGGCAACTAGTCGCTTTCGACCAGTCACTGGCTGCTGAACTGAGCCCCCAATGCCCAACCTGCTGTCTCCCCCTCCCAGGCTCCTGTCTGTGTGTGTGTGTGTGTGTGTGTGTGTGTACGTCTCTCAGTTTTTCTTCTACTAAGAACTACATTGAAGTGCGTCCCTTTGGTTTTGTCGTCCGTCTTTTTCCCTTTTGTGTCTGATGTTTAAATGTCTCTTTGGTGTGTCTGTCTCACATCACCATAGGGATAACATATACACAACAAAACTCCACCTCAATCAAGATCCAATGGAAGAAAGAGAGGAAGATAGAGAGAGGGTGAGAAAGAAAAAAAAGAGAGTGAGTGAGAGCAAGAGACAAACAAACAGACAGACAGACAGAGACAGTGTGTGTGTGTGTGTGTGTGAGAGAGAGAGACAGAGAGAAAGTTAGATGTTAGCTAAGTGAATCTCATTCATCCAGTGGTCTCTCATCCAGAGAGAGAGAGAGAGAGAGATAGAGAGAGAGAGAGAGAGAGAGAGAAAGTGAGGTTAGATGTTAGCTAAGTGAATCTCATTCATCCAGTGGTCTAGCAAGGATGCAAACAGCTGAGTGCACTAGAGCACGATGTGGGAGTCAGTGTATAAATGATTCCTCTTGTCTGGGATTTCAAATATTATGTATGTTGTATGTGATGTGATAGAAACGTATGTGTGTGTGTGTGTGTGTGTGTGTGTGTGTGTGTGTGTGTGCGTGCAGTCAATCAGGAGAGGCACCAAGGTGTAAACAATGCGGCGTAATTCCAATCAACACCTGCACCTCCCACGGCCGCTCCGAGAGCAGTGGCTCAGCCATCAGCCTGCCTCCTGCGTAATCAGAACTGACGGGAGGGAACACACACCACTCTTCACACGTACATCGCTGCATATACTGGCATAACACACACACACACACACACACACATACATGCAGACTCATACAAGCACATGAGTATACATGAGTTGACTGACACGAGGGAAAGTCCACTCATACATTCAGCTTGCAATACATTTACACGGACACACACTTGTACAGACATAAAACAAACACACTGACCGGAGAACTTTACATTCATCAAACTATGTGCACGCACGCGTGTGCACACACACACACACACACAAACACATATTTAAAAGGGCATCAATATCACAATCACACACCCTCCTCAAATGCAATCAGGTACGGTGTGTGTGTATATGTATATGTGTGTGTATGAGTATGTGTGTGTGTGTGTGTGTGTGGCGTGCCTGCTCTCCATTCCTGTGGCATCTCCTTGTGGTGCATGTGGCAGTGGCGGCTGACAAGGGCCCTAATTACACATTGATCAGGCAGAATAAATACGTCCTGTGACCTTCTCAAATCTCCCATCATTCTGAGCCAGTTTTTTACCCCCCCCCCCCCCCCCCCCACCCACCCTTGTCTCCTACCATTGCTCTTCATCTCTCTTTCGCTCGCTCTGTCTCTCTCCTTCTCTTTCTCTCATGGTCTCTCCTCTCTTCTTTTCTCCTATCTGTCTTTCCTAGCCTGTTTCCCACATCTCTCTCTCTCTCTCTCTCTCTCTCAGTCTATATCCCTTTCTACCTTTATCACTCCCTTTCTTTGTCTTTGGTGTGGAAAGGCTGTTGGCCTGGGCAGCGGTGCATTGATCTAAACTCAAGCTGCTGCTGGTATGTGTGTGTGTGTGTGTGTGTGTGTGTCAGTAAGCCACAGAAAGAAGAGGGGGATACAGGAGAGACTCAGCATTGGTACAAAGCAGAAGCCTCAAAACAACAAGAGTCAAGTGTGGGGCTTTTATGCCACCAGGTCGCCACGGGCAGGTTGCGTGGACTCCAAACTGCAGAGCACGTCTTTGGTGAGTGTGTCCATAAGCTGACCTTCATGCAACACATCATTTACCGTCTTAGGAGGCAATGTTTGTGCAAGTGTGCCTGTGTTTACTGCCAACGCGAGATGCAAGTTGGCAGCCCCTGGCCCTAAAAATACTACCTCAATAAAATAAAGATGATGGGGAATGAATAAATAAGACTGAGCTGCCCAAGATGGGAATGGGGAGAAGCACTGGGAATGGGGAGAAGTTTCACCCTTCATCTTTCTCACCTGGCGAAGTCCAGGTCTGCCTCGCGGGACATGGTGATGTTGGTGAGGTTCTGCTGGAGGGCGAAGATGTTGCGACACATCTTCTTGATGCCCGACTCGCTGATGCGCTTGAAGTACTGCGCCCCGTTGATCAGGATGCATGAGATGAGATGCCCAAGACCTGAGGGGGGAGAGATGGACAAAAACCCATCAGCACAGAGCCAGTGGATCAACTATGGAGGGAAACGAACAAAGCATTTGTTTAACCTCAGCTGTACTTATAATGGAATGGGTAGTAATGTACTATATGCGAGTTCAGATTCAAAACTCCATTTGCAATGAATTTACATATATTTTAACTATAATTTAACTTCATCATCAGTCCAACTCCAACTGGATTGTTTTGGCTTAATTTGTTTTTACTTGATAATGACATCCAAATTGCAGTTTGATTACTTGGAAATTATTATCAGAAACAACTTAATTTTTTAATATTTCTGAAAATTGACTTTTTCAGTGGGTTTTACATCTGAACCCTTTGTGTGTTAATTCATCCAAATCTGCTATTAAAACCATGGCTCCATGGCGAGAATGAAGAACAGAGACATTAACAGAGATTAACAGAGACTCTCTCAGCCACTTACCCTCAAAGATGTACTGGAACTTGTGCTGCTGAAGGCTGGCCCCCATCACCTCCTCGATGGCGCTGATGTCCTTGTTGAGCTTGACCACCAGCGGGTCATAGTCCATGCTCTCCACGTTGGCTACTATGGCATAGTTGCCCTGCTTGGCCAAGGGAATGAGGTAATGGAAGCAGTGCACCCTGGGAAGGAAAGTGTGGGACAGCGGGGTGTGAGGACAACGAAGGTCAAAGCCATGGAGACGTTACAAAGGTGTGCTCTGGAATATTCTATATTTAGGTGGCGAATATGGTGATTTGGAGGTTCAGAAGCAATAGTATCTAGGTCAGAATTTTAGTCCCTACTTGGAACACAACACCCTTTTTCTCCCGGCCCCTGAATATCTGTTGGCATACATGCCTCCTGCAGTTCTACCACAGCAGATATCCTGTGCACACTTGCAGCAATTTTGTTGAACAGAATCTATGCATCCTTTCCTACACATGTGCTGAGCAGGCTGAGAAAACATTGGTGGGTATGCCAGTGTAATAACATGGCTGTCTCTCCCCGGAGGCCTGTTTTCTGCGACAGTTTCATCTGAAAGCCTGACACACTGACCAGACAAAACATATGGGCCAGCTGCACTACAGGCACAGCAATCCCCAACAGAGCAAACACAAATACAACAGGAAGCTTGCAAATGAGAAGCTCTACCAACAATCTCCTGTCTCTGTCAAGTGTGTGTTTAACTGTGTGTGTGTGTGTGTGTGTGTCTGTGTGTAATGAAGGCACTAGGTGGGTGTTTTGCCGTTGCCGCCAATGGCAAACATATAAAAAGCCATTGGCTGCCCATCCGTTGCCCGTTAAACCCACATGAGTAGAACCACTGCACTGTAAAATCATAAAAAACCAAACATCCACATGACTTAATATACCTCCAAGCACTGCCAGGGGAAATTAGTTTGATGGGGAAAAGTCAATAATGCATAGCCCACCCCAAACACCACACACAAAACACACATACACACACACACACACCTCCTCCTCCTCCTCACAGGCATTACTGTCTCTCCATTAAAAGCAGTGTGGCTGCAGCTGAAACAATATGTGGCCTAACACGCCACTGATGGGAAACTGTATGGTAGGGAGGGGGGAGGCGGGTCTTCAGAAGGCTGGTTGGAAGGGAGAGGTTATTATGGTAAATGGGCTCTTAAAGACTGAGGTCTGATGTACCCTCCCCACACACCCCCCCCTCTCATGCCTTTTTGATGTAGCAATGATGGCCTCTTAAACTCAGAAAAATCAGTGCTGGGAGTAGTGGCTTGCAAGCGCTCCATTTTAACTCCCTCATTCTATCAGACATGTCAAGCCACCAGAAAACATCTCCATCTCTCCGATTAGAATGTTCTGGAACTGTGCTCAAGGTTTACTCAACGCTCATGTTTCTTTATTTAGCTAAATTTGACTCACCTCATTCCTATTATTTTAGCGCTAATTTTGTTGCTAGGCAACCACCTTTTGAAAAGGAACAGAAAGCGAAACTTTCATTCATTTTTTTCTCCCCATATTTCATTACTGGCAGAAGGTACAGGTGAGGTGATGTGGGGTGAGGTGACTCACCTGACTTCCAGGTGCAAGGCCAGAAGGCAGCGGTCAGCGATGTCCTGGAAGCCTCGTGAGAGGTCAGTCAGCGTCTGCAGGATCTGCTCACGGCTGCGTGTGCTCTCGCTGCTCGACTGTGTGTCCTGAGAGCCTGGGGAAATGTCTAATCACACACACACACACACACATTACATTTTACATTAGCAGACGCTTTTATCCACAGTGGCTTACAAGAAGATCAATCAAGCTACATACAAAAAATACCACACACACACACACACACACACACACACACACACTTAATCTGATATAGTCCTGGTGGCTTTCCAGTGTCGGTTCCATTTGGGCTTTCTATGAATGATTGAAGTAATAATGACACTGGACAATGTGACAACATGGCACACCCAAACACAAACATACACGCACGCACGCACACGCACGCACACACACACGCACACACACACGCGAGAGAGGGGGGGGGGGGGGGGAAGAGACACTGTCTCTGTGTTCTCTATTTGACTCCTATGAAACCACTTAAGTGCATGGATCTCATCATCCGTGCTTACATAACCCAAGGAAATCACTTTAGCTCTGATGTCCAGTGCTTTCCCTTCAAGCCCTTGAGTGCTCCTGTCCTCTCCTCTCCTCTCTCCCGACAGCACCACCACCACCATCGTTACACTCAACCAGCTCTTAGGGAGGGTCCCTGCAACAGCGGCCTTCCCAGTGGCTTGCAGAGCACGGGTGGATCGATGGCCATGAATTACACAACATGGGAGCATCAGATGGAGCTGGAGATCGACTGCTGCAGGTGATGTGGAGATGGAAGGGGTCATTGGGCAGGGGTGGGTAGCTGCCTATCGACAAAGGAGCAAAAGAAGGGATGGTGATGCCATTGGCTTCCATGATCCCCCTTCAATAGTCCTTCAGTCTGCTGCAGTTAGTCAATATGACCGGTGTCTGGTTATTTTTTCTTTTTTCTTTCTCCTGTTCCACCTCTTTCTTTTCCATTTCTCACTCTCACACGTAGATACACACGCACACACACTCACATGAACCAGGTTGAATAGGGAGCAGAGTGAGCCTTTCCTATACTGTCGGACCTGGGCACTGTTATGGAGGCTGTGGCTCCGCTTGACTGATTTCACACCTTGAACACCCATGCCGATGTTTTTAACATTTCCACAGCTACCGCTTTGTGCATCTTCCCTCCCTAAAAATGGACCCGACATGACATGGGCAGTGCAGTGTGGCAGATGGGGGGCGGGGGTTGGCAATGTACTAGTCCTCCATTACTAGTCCACTAGCTGATAGGCTACGAGAGCTTGGTGACCTCCATTTAATTCAGCAAACACAAGGAGGGGATGGGGAGTGAGATGGGGGGAGGGAGGGGGAATGACGCAGACCACAGACACCCATCATCTCTGCAAATACAGCAAACCAACCGTAACACACACACGCATACATACTTCGGACACACACACACACATGGTCTGAGTGAAGTGTGAAGATGGGAGATAAGAGATTGGCTCCCGTCTCGAAATCTTTGGAGCAAGAGAGTGTGTTTGTGTTCACTCACTGGTTAATGAACTGTCGCTTTGGGTAAATGCTGGGGATGTCCATTCTCGACACTTGGGAGGATCCTGACAAATAACATGTCACGTGTGTGTATGTGTGTGTGTGTGTGTGTGGAAAAGAGTTTCAAAGGTGGAACAAAGCAGCCAAAACAGGAAAAAGGACACTAGGGTTGCTGCTCTAGCCTTGGTCCACAAAGCAGTCAGGTCTTGAGCTTCTGACACCAACACCATCAACAGCCCATCCTTGCTGTGTCTTATTAGCATGCCCCTTTTTGCTCTGGCCTTACCTCGTCTGGGTCGAACCGACCCAACAAACTATTTGAATGCTAATCTCAGATATGCAGACAGGAGATATGCAGACATGAGCTTCATTATCGACCCCTGGGCATTCCTTTCTGACACGGCACTCTGAGTGAATGGAGAACACTGACCGGAGACAAAAGATTCCTTGTTTTCTCTCCACACACAGTCAAGTCAATGCTGTCTGCTGCTGTGGCTGGTAACTAGCATGCTGCTCCTCATTTACTGTGTGCAATTAAAACTCAGTACTAATTCCAGATGATGAGAATTCCAAACCACAGTATGCGTCTTAGAAAAGAATCTCACCACAGACCAGACAGACACAGAGAAAGAAAGGGAGAGAGAGAGGGAGGGGGGGGGGGGGAGTTAAAGCTATTCATAAACATCAAACACAGCATTAAGTTTAATGCATCATCTTCACAATACAAAGATTCAAAACAAACTTTGCCACAAGTGTGGTCCTTAGAGTAGCAGGCTCCAAATCTGGTCAGTTTCAGTTTCTTCTTTCCCTCCAGCTGAGAGAGACTCCATCTCTGGCAGTGGCTTTAGCAGGAAGGGTGCTACCATCATCACAGGACATGTGCACAGCCACAACCACGCTAATTAGAGCTGGACCAAAAAGCCAATTAACCCTTTTAGTTAGGGCTAGTATCTCGGAGACTGTGTATGTGTGTGTGCGTGTCCATTTGGCACAATGAGTCCCGGAGAGACTGAGTGTGCACATGTAGGCTTCCTGTATGTGCTAATTGTATGTGTGTGTGCCTGTGAGTGAAATAAACACTTGAGCACATATGCATCCCTGAGTTTATGTGTGTGTGTGCGTGTGTGTGTGTTTGGGTGTGCATGTGTTGTATTATTGGGCAGAACGCCAATGTTGACATGGATGTAAAGTTGTGCATAAATTCACATACTGTCTGAGGAAAGAAGAAAACTTGTCCCCTTGCTAGGAGCAGCATGTATTCCAGTCGGTAAAGCAAGTACATACAAATGTGTATGTCTACTGGCATGAGCGTTCTGTGATGTGTGGTATTGTGCGTGCGTGTGTGTGTGTTTGTGTGTCTTCCCATGGCCAAATGCTTGGGTGTCCCCATCAGTAGTTTGGCTCCTCAGAGTGGGGAGCAGTAGGAAGGCTGTTATCTGCTGTGGCCCATCCTCAATCTGCAGGCACGTCTAGGCACATGCCTCTCCGGGCTCCTCAAGGCCCCAGTGCTTCCCTACTGTTAACAGTGCCAGCAGAGCACCTCTGTATGGGAGGGGGGCCCGCATGCTGGGTGGACAGGCAGCGTGCCGACCGTAACACTGCCACATCCCTCCTGACTGACAGCTGTCGCCCTGTTTCACCCCTGCCCAGCCACCACACACCCACCCACCCACACGCACGCATGCCACCCAAGCTAGTTTGCCCACCGCAGCCTGTGGAGAGTCTCTTTGTCACAGCGCATGTGTTTGGGCTGTGAAGGAGTGCATCTGTGAATGTGTTCGAGAGACTGTGTGTGTGTGAGTGTGTGTGTGTGGGGTGAGCTTGCTCCAATTATTTTCCAAGCCTATCTCGGTGAAACGTCTGTTCTGTGCCATCTGCGAGAGCGGAGGGTGGCACACATAAAGAAAGAAAGAATGAAAGAGTGAAAGGAAGAGAGAGAAGGGAGAGAGAAAGAATAAAAACAAGAGAACAAGAGACCGAGAGGGGGAAGAAGTCGAGAGAGACAGAACAAAGCAGAATCCTTGCACTTGAATGCCTCATAAACACTCTTGTTCTGTGGCCTGTTAGGTTAGTTTGAAATTAGGTTGGTTTGAAAACAAACATAACAGCAGCGCAACACACTAAACAAAACACCATTAGACACAATCGCATTTTGGGGGGGGGGTCCAAACAAATTTGATCAACAAAAACAGGCAAATAGGCAAAAGAAAATATTAAACAATAAAAAGGGGTTTGACCTCTAGAGAAGAAATGTGTCGAAGACTCATGAATCATGCATACTAGTGGCTCTGAGCGTTTCTGATTTGGCTTCAGTATTGGGACTAACAGCTGCATAGGGCGAAGGAGAAAAGAGAAAGATACACAGACAAGATGGGAGAGAGAGAGAGAGAGAGAAGACCTCTAACCTGATCAGTACAAACCAGTGTGGCATTCAGCCCCAAGGATAAACAGAGAAGACAGGAGAAAGGAGTAAAAAAAAAAGGAAGGGATGGTAAAATGCAGTGAAATAAGTAGAATCAGGTAATATGAAACAGCATCAGTTCATTTGTTTATGCACTCTTTTGATCTGAATGAGCTTAAGATTTTTTTTTTGGTGGCGAGTTCAGACTTCAGACATTTACGTGAGATAGAGAAAGAAAGGGGGAGAGAGTGAGCGGGAGGGAGTAAGAGAGGGAGGGAGAGGGTACGTGGGTGGATGTGTGTGGGCGTGCAAAAGATGGCATTATGCATTAAGAGTACTGGTATTATGCAAATAAACATCATGGTTGCTGGAGGGAACAGACGTTGGAATGCTAGGGTCGAGCTCTTTCACCTGGCCCCTCTGCAGCCTCTGAAGCCTCAGAGCGGTCCGCACCACTCTCACCCCACTCTCTGGGAGGATGAGTCGACGGGCAACAGCGCCCAATGGGGAGAACCTTTGCAAAGCAACGAGCCCTCAGCTCATCCATCGAGCATTTGGCTTCATTAGCAGACACCAAGAGGAACCAGATCCATCAAAGGGAAGCAGCACCATGGCAACACTGAGAGCCCATAGACCACAGGTGGCCTGGCAACCGAGATGACCTTGACCAGCCTCGTGGAATTAGTCGTCCGTTTCACTTGCCAGTTCACTGCAAGCGCTTTAAGGCCAATTCACACCAGTGATTCACAGAAGCCACAATGGAGCGTTGCTAAGGCTAAACACGATGCACCACAGTCATTGTTCAGTGCAGTCGTTTTAGTTTTTTTGGTTGATATAAAATACTCACAACCAGCTACTTTCAAGACTCAAGAGTCAAAGAGTCAAGACGTGGCATACTGGCATAGTGTCAGTAGGAGCAAAGTCATGGGACAACTTATTAGCTGGCTTTTAAGGTTTAATTAACAAAACCCAAATGTAGACGTGTAAGCTTATAGCCTATTAGTAATTACGGCTGAGCAAAAAGTTGTGAGCCTCCATACAAAACTAGGAACAGGAAGTGAAGTCCACGCCTTAACAAATTCATTCCTCTGTCAATAACTTTAAAAACAAGATGGACTTTTTTGTCCATCCAAGCAGCCACTCCAAAACAGAATGTGCCCTCTGACAACATTTCTACATGGCTTCTTTATTGAGATTTGATATTCTCAGAATCTCTCCATAACAATTTAATTGGTGAAGAGGCATAGAAGGGAGAGTGGGTAGAATACTGCCTGGAGAGGCATATTCTCATTATGTCCAGAGCTGATGTTTCTGCCTGTGCGTACGCATCTATTCACATTGAAGAGAATAGCTGAGACAGAAAGAACAAGGGGCTACTGGGACAAGGTCCTTCTCATTTCAAATCTAAACCAAAATGAAGTTCTTTTTCAAAAGAAGGACGGCAAAAAAAACCCCTATCCTTCTCTCTCTCTCTTTTACACACACACACAGCTGGCCTCAGCAGAACGGGAGGGGGGCGTTGCGTGCCCAGGTAAATATTGTCACAGGGGATTAGGTGTCCGGCACACGGCGCAGATGGGTGATAAGACCCACGTCCTCGCCGCCTTCATGCCCAATTGCAGCCTATTTTTGGGCAAACAGCGGCGCCTTTTAAAAGCACAGCCAGACGTCAAACCCCATCTCTCGCCGCGCCCCTTCCCCCACCCTTCTTGGCACGTGCTGGCCACGTTGAATCGAATTAAGATGAAATTAAGATTCAAGGCCATTGTGGCTAAACAGTGAAGGAGGTGCGAGTGCCTGTTTATCTGTTTATCGTGATGATCTTATCAGCATAGCAGAGGAGCGGAGGCCCCGGCTGTTTGTTTTTCGCACTGAGGCGGCTGAGCAGGGGGTGACAGGCTCAGACACATGGTCTTAATCTTCCGAGCAGTCGCTGCTGAAAAATGGCAGGAGACAGCCTGCGATGGCTTGCAAGGTGCTACGCCTATATATATATATAAACATGCAAAACAAACACAGCCCAAATGCCTTATTGATTTCTGTCACATTCTGTCTCATGTTGGCATGATTATGGTTCTAAAGGGGCTCTGCTAACCCTAGTAGGTGAAACCATTGGGGCTTCTCTTACACAATGAAGGTCTTCCACTGGAATAATGTGCATGCTTTGGCAGGCTAAACTCTCCAACCATAAACTCTGGGATGTGGGTTCAATTCTGGCTCAGGGTCATTTTTTGATCCTTCTCCCATCTCTGATTCACAGTCATATCTCCTGGCATATCTCTTTTGTCCTATCTGATTAAATGCATTCAAAAACATGTTGTATGCCACAGACATGTACACATTTACACTGTTTCTCTCTTGGTTGTGGAAGCTGGAATGCCACTGCTGTCCAAACAGGCTGGGAATGTTTCTCTTGTGTTTGTTCTCTTCCTTGTTCTTCTGAAGCCCCCCTTTATGGTGTAACGGCTGCAGCTCATCCTCCAGTCTCACCTTCCCCACAGTCTGCTTGTTCAGTCAGGAAGTGAGAAAAGAGGGCTGCTCTCCTGTGTGCCGCTGCCTGCGCTGAGCGGCTGCTTATTAAATCTGGTCCCGCAAGAGCGAATTTCCCCCCCAAACACTCCTTCTCTGTCTCTCTCTCTCTCTTTCTCTCATTTACTCAAGGGAGGAGGAAATAGCATGCTCTCACCAATCAGGTATGCATGTTCAATTAACTTGGTAGGGAAGAGGGGAAAATTGGGGGCTGATTTGTCCTCTTTGTCCAGAGTTCAAGCTTCCACAATAATGTCTGTCTATTATGGGCTGGCTGCTGTCTTCTCTGCTCGACGTCATCCCCTCTACTCAAGGTCGCCCGGAAGAGGGAAGGAGAGAGCGGAGCCGCACTCCAAAGACCAGCCTGTCGGAGTGAGAACCCCCTTGATTTTGCGCATATTACACTGGCAAACGTGTATTAGTCTGGAAGACAAGGAGGGGCAGAAAATGACTTGTTCATACCTGACTGGCTCTGTAATATAAAATCCAATTTGGGGGGGGGGGGGTATATGTGTGTGTGTGTGTGTGTGTGTGTGTGTGTGTGTGTGTGTATGTTCGTGTGTGGAGGGGATGGAGGTTTGGGTGTTGTGGCGGGAAGAACGGGGTGGGGGGTTGGTGTGAGTGGGGGGTTGAGTGGGAGGGTTTGAGAGATAAGGGTTTCCGTCAGTGACGGTCCCATCAGCTCGGCAAACACTAAATAATGAACAATACGGAGGCTGTCCCACCATGATAAAAACACTCCATTAATGCCTCCGCTTGGAATTAATGATAATTATGCCACGTTCTCCACCAGCCTCTTATTGAATTCTTATCTGTTCCCCATGCGCAGTGAGGAAGACTTCCTCCTTTAAAAAATGAGGAATAACAATAATAAAAAAAGACACTAATTCGTCATTTCGGAGGAGCAGGGTTCATCAGGGTTGCCATAGAAGATGGGAAGTTTTATAAGATGTTTCTCATTGACAGTCAAAGACATAGAGATAGCTTAGCTAGCAGTTGGCTCTATGACTTTCAGCTCAAGCACAGAGCAAGGACAAGTTTCTCCTCTAATTAGGTTCTACCTCCAGGTAATTAGATCAGCTACACATTGCTAAGTTAAGCTAACACATAAGACACTTAACACATAAGACCTTTACACATGAGCTAATAGTGTATCTAATCAAGCAAAAAACACCAACTAAGTGCATCTATGTTGCTGTGACAGAAAATAACAGGGTACAATGTGTTATAAGAATGTAATAACTACTTTGCTAGCAACATGACACCTCAAAATGAATAGCATTGCCAGACAGTCTCGTAAGCGTTTCTGTGCTGACGATGACGAGTGTCAAAGCACCTTAAAATCACCCGAGTGGAGGAGAGTTGATTATTGCACCCTGACAGGTCTAACGAGAGTCCATAAAGCCGAGTCGCTAACGATGTGAGCTGACATAATGTCATAAAGGCCCAGGGTATGAGCCTCTAATGAGAACGTAACAACATGCTGAAACACTGCGCTAATGAGACAACTGGAAAATTAGCACTGCGGAGAAGACATGAGGGAGAGTAGCAGCTTCCATTCACCAGTGGGCGGACGGGAAGTTCTGGGCTTGTCAGTCTACCTGTTTATGTTTGCAGAGCTGCTTACGCTCCTAATAATCCCCTGTAAATGTGTGTGTGTGTGTGTGTGTGTGTGTGTGTCCGTGTGTGATTAGACGAATGGCATAGCCACAGGCACTTGTACCCCTGTTGTGCGTACCCATGTGTTAAAACAGACAAGTACTGGTAAAATGTGTGGATGAACACACAGACGATTGCACATACACAAGCACAGATGTATTTAGGTAGAGACCTGCAAAGTCCTGTTACTGGTAAAGCTGGGTAAATGCCTTCATGCTTGTTCTTGAAAAACAAAACCTAAATGGTATTTACACTGGCAGCATTTAGCTGCATTTGTATAGCCATGGATCCTCCAAATCCTTCCATCCTGAGCACACAGACGCACGCTTACACACTCACACAGACAGAGACAAAAACACAGACACACGATCACACAGACACAGACAGACACACATACATACAAACACAAACAGATGCTTTTCAAGGTACTCACTGGAGGCAGGTGGGAGGCTGGAGAAGAAGCCCTTGAGGCGTGCTGCCAGCCACTCCATGCTTTCCTGCAGATTGGCCAGCGCCTTCAGGTCGCTCACGTCACGCAGGATCTCGTTCTGCGGGATCAGCTTGTCACCGAGGTTGCCCGTCAACACCTCCGACTCCTTGGCAAAGGCAGCCCTGTGTTGCCACCACGGTAAAGACGAACAACAACAAACAGAAGAAAACAAAACAAAAGAATCAATGTACGTGTCACCTACAGACAGGTGTGAACAAAAGACACAGGACAGGAACATCAAGGAAAACAGCGGGGAGCATAAGAAGCACACCTGACTGCAGTATGTCTGTGTGGAGCTCTTATTTTGAAATAGATCAAGTATATAGGTTCTGTTTTATGTGATGTATAGGCTATTCAGTGTTGAAAACTAATGGAAGCCCATGGTGAATTTAAGATGAAAAGGGTAATAATATTAATATTCTGCAATGGAAACAAATGTCATTAAAATGAATTTACAAGTCTGGTTATACAGTAACACTATCCTGCTGTCACCGGGTCCATCCTGAGCTTAAGTTATGTTGGCCTTCTGACAAGGGCATCGAGAGTGCCGCTGTGCTGATCTGGTCTGGGAGCGACGAAGTGATGAAATGCCAAAGGAGGCACAGCCAGAGGAGCGAGGAGGGGAAATAGGGGCAAGGGGGTGAGGTGGGTTGGGGCTGAGGGTTGGAGTGCTGATGGAAGTCGGTGAGGAGAGACTATAATAACAATCACACGCTCCTTTGAACAGAAGATGGCCGCCTGGCATGGGCCCGGGCTCTGGACGGAGGCCAAGTGTCCACATCAATACCAGCATGCATTTCAATGAGGGCGCATGGCTCATTCCCCCTGTACCCCTTCCCTAAGCTGTGCCGCTCTCCCTACGCTTCTTGGACTCTGTCTTATCTCTCTCCTATGCCCCCTAGGCACATTAACGCTGTCTGTTGCCACAGACACTCAGGCTTTTCGATGACGAATAAGACAGGAGTGTGTGTGTGTGTGTGGGTGGGTGGATGTGGTACAGAGAGTACTCACACCCTTTCACTTTTTAACACATAGTTATTTCGCAGTCTACAAATAAAACTGTTGAAATGTACCCCTCCTTCAATACACACTCAAATGTTTAAAATTCCAAAGCCATAACAGCATTTTTGAATATCACACTGACATACAGACCCTTACTTTCTGAATAACCGTTGGCAGTGATTTAGGCCTCAGGTCTTAGATGTTCTGCTATAGGCTGTCTTGATACAGGGATGCTATATTCTATATTATACCAGAGGCTGTGGCTATTTTTTGAGTTGTGGAGACGTAGAGATCTCCTGTCAAGGAGTGGAACCATCACAGCGATGAAGAGTAGGAATGAAGGAATGGGAGGAAACTACGCAAAAATAAATGTTGTCATAGTAAAGGGTTTGACTTACGAGAAAAAAAAAATGCAAAAATCACTTTGTCGTTATTGCTGATGGAGAACAGAATTTGAATAAATGCAAAAAAATTAATGAATGCTTCCTGAATGCCGTGTGTGTGTGTATGTATGTGTATGTATGTGTGTGTGTGTGCGTGAGAGAGAGAGAGAGAGAGAGAGAGAGAGAGAGAGAGAAATAAGCAAAAGGCAGATGCTACATTAAGTATACTACCTCTTCTGCCATAAAAAGAGGGCTAGGAGGCTTCTCCCTGAATGCTAGGCATGGTGCCAACGTGTCAGAATGTAAACAAGAGTGTTTGTGTCTGGGTGAGACTTGAAAGAATCCATTGATCTTACTAGCCATGTCTGAGACTTACTATGACTGTTGGACCACAGAGGCAAGAAAACAAATTTATTTTGTCTGGTTCCGGTTTGAACAAAGAGCAAGGGGAAAACAAAAACAGGCAAACACAAAGGTCTTAGCAGAAGGCCTCATTACCTCAGCTTTATCACAGGGCCTACCGCAAACATGGCTGTGCAAGCTCAAAGTTGACCGACTACACTGATGAGCGTGTCAGCACTGATCAAATACTGGCCTGTGCCTTTCTCCACACCCGGCCTTTCAACGAGCTCGGCCAGAGCGGCTTCGCGTGCCTCATACCCAGTTCATTTATTTACCCCACAATGCCTTGCCAGCCCGACAGGCCACTCTGAAAAGAACGCTCTTTGAATGCCAGCCCCCCACCACCCCTCTCCACTCCTCCACTCCAGTCTCTGCCTCTGTGCCTCTGTGCAGGTCCTGGAGATAGAGTTCTCCTCCACAGTGCTACTGCAGCTTTGCCTTTGCCTCAGTCTTATTTAACTGGAGCTTAGAGAATAGTGACACACAGAGAGAGAGAGAGAGAGAGAGAGAGAGAGAGTTAGAGCAAGAGCAAAAGGGAGAGAGAGAGCAAGAGCAAAAGGGAGAGAGAGAGCAAGAGGGAGAGAGAAAGAAAGAGAGATAGAAAGAGAGTGGGGGGAATGTAAAGGAGAGAATGCTAGAGCGTGAGAGAGAGAGAGACAGAGAGAGAGTGAATGTCAGACAGACAGTGAAAGAAAGAGCAGAAGAGAAAGAGACAGAGAGGCAACATGAGGAAAAGCTGTGACTGGCTGCATTAGAATTCGGCTGCTGCTTAAATGAGAGTGTGCTGTCTGATAGGGTCTAACACTCCTCTTCCCAGGGGCTGAGATATAATGCCCTCACTGTGGGGGAATAGAAGAACTCGCTGACTTCCACTGCCTCAAAATGACTTCTTTTCAAAGCACCGAGGACAAAAATAAATGGAGGTGGTAGAGGGACAAAAGATGGAGAGGGAGAAGGCATGGTGTCTCCACGCTCATGGAGTGCTAAGATTCGTATCATGTCTTATCTTTACATGGCTATATGTGAACTCATGCACCTCATCCACAATCTCTTAATACATATCTATGAATTTCCCCAAGACAATATGTCTTATATATTTTGGGATATATATATATATATATATATATATATATATATATATATATATATATATATATATATATATATATGTCTGTAGGTCTAGAGGGATGTTTTTCTGTCTATTCGTCCGGTGTAACTACTGTGAATAATGCATGAGTTGAGTGAGTCTTATATCGGTGAGGATGTGGTTGTGAGGTGTGCTGACCTGGTGAAATCCTCCTCATCCTCCCTCTTCTGCCTCATCTGTCTGGGCTGAGCCATGCTGCTCCAGTTGGGCAGAGACTGCAGCAGGCGGCTGATGTCCTCATCCTTTGACCAGGAGGCACTGATGGTCAGCTTCTCCTCACTCTGGACGATCCCCCTGAAGCACATGAGGCCATAATCAATACAGAAACCACACACACACACACACTGTACACAACACATGAGGAGACACTCAATGACACACACAGACTCAAAACACTCGTTCATGCAATGTGCACACTCACACACACATACACACACACATACACACATACAGACATTCTCACACTCACACACACACACAAAGACTAACAAAGGATGAAAAGAGAATAGTCAGCACTCTGCTCTTCTTCCCCTGCAGTGTGAGCACAAAGGCAGATCCACTGCAATAGGATTGATCCTCTGAGAGACTGAAAAACGAGAGAAAGGGAAAGAGAGAAAGAGATAGAGAGAGAGAGAGGGAGGGTAAGAAAGTAAAAAAGAGAGGAGACCTGGGCTGACTGAAGCCACATTTGAGCTTGCTGTCAAATCAACTCCCCCCACAAAAAAAAGATAGAGATGCTAAAAATGAACCAACCCTTCCCCGACGTTCTCTACCATAAAGAACACAGAACCCTAGAACTGGGGAGATGTGGTGTAGCAGCACTGGAGAGCCGCACACCAGAGCATTAAAAAAAAGGCTTGGATTTCATAGATGAGAAAGTAACCTACTGTGCATTCACCTTCATTGTGATCCACTCTCCTTGACAGAGGACTAGCATAGCTCATGTCACTTTGTGCCTTTGTTTAGGAGGCCTTCCAACCGCAACGGCGAGCCCAGCGTGTGTGTGTGATCGCGGGGTGTGCGAGACAGATTGCACCGCACACATGTGTGTATTGTGCATGCTTTGTGAAGTGGTGGAGGAAGTGGAAGAGGAGGAGGTGGAGGAGGAGGAGAGGAAATCACCTGGTCGGTGCTTTCTACCCTTGGCTAAGTTCCTGCTCAACCTTGGCACGTGTGCATGTGTGAGTGTGTCCATGCACACCAATTCACACTCACACAGACACACACACACACACACAACAAGACACACACTCATCCACACCTCCTACGCCTGTTATTCCCCTGCTGGAGATTGGCCTGCTCTATCGCATGCTTCCACACTCCTGCAGGAGGCAGCGAACACCTGATCAGGTGACGAGAGGGCTAGGGAATGTGCTGCGCTGCCTTCTGTAAGCCCTAGTTTGGGGTCAAAGGTAACAGCAACCCACCAGCCACCACACACAGTGGACAGATTAAGACACACTCTGTCAGCTCCATGGCAGCTTGTTTATTTGTGCTTTAAGCTGTAGCTGCCATCTCTGTGTGTTGGAGGACAGTTTGTTTGCTTTTGTACCTCAAAACATCCAATATGTCTTTTACAGACCGCTGGTCAAATACTGCGTTAGACATGTGTTTGTGTGTGTGTGTGTGTGTGTGTACTAAGTTACCTGTAGGCTGCGTGTGTGTGTGTGTGCACAAAGTTACCTGTAAGCTGCGTAAGACGTGTGTGTGTGTGTGTACAAAGTTACCTGTAAGCTCCGTTAGACGTGCGCGCATGTGTGTGTGTGTGTGTGTGTGCGCGTGCGTGTGTGTGTGTGCGCACAAAGTTACCTGTAAGCTGTGTTACATATCTCCTTGTATTCCTTCAGCTTGTCACACACCATCTCCAGGAACTGGTTACAGTAGGCACTCAGGTCCTTCATCAAGCTCATCAGGTCCTGGATGGACTTCTCCACAATCACTGTGCTCTGGAACACAAGTTCACATCTATCAACATTGGCTGCTATTCTCAGCATCACATTAAGATAATCACTGACCATACCTGAGGACCACCTTAATCCTTAAGTATGAATAATGATATTTTTGCTTCGTTCTTTTGCTGTTTGACTGTCTTAAAAGGTATCCTATGCAAGTCTGGAATTTTTTAAACTATAGAGCACCCCCTACAGTTGCAATTATTTTTTTAACACAATATCTTACACCAATTTATTTCATTATAGTCAATACATATGGATTTGTTTACAAGCTACCAGGTAGGAACCAGCGATGATTATTATTGAAGAGCTATGTTGACTGACAAGGTCATAAATACCATGTGATAAGGCTCATGCATTAGCTTTTGTATTACTGCGGGGCGCCGACGCTGATCTTCAGGAGGGAATCATTAAACCATCACAGACTACAAGGCTGACAAATTTACTTAAAATTCTTTAATCACCAGATATTCAATAACACTTCTATTACAGCCTTTAAAACAATACAGTGATAAAAATGTTCAACCTCAGCACAAAGTCTCTACCAGTGAAAGAAACAAAGGCCGATAGCGAGACAGACAGAGGGAGGAAAAAAACAACCCTGTCAACACGCTCACATCCAATGTGCAAACATGTCAGTGGCGCGGCACCCAAAACACACACCAGCGACGCTTTCGTTCCATCACCGATGTCTCCTGTTGGTTGACCTGTCATTGACGTGCCATTGCCACACAGCATGGAATGAGAGCAACGACAGCTCGATTTGGAAGTGCGTGTGTGTGTGTGTGGGGGGTGGGGGGGGGGGTGGGGGGGGGAGGAAACGCATGGAACGACAGTCATCAAAGATTAGACATGGGAGAGTGGTTAATAGACAATGGCTGGGTATCTGTGGGTCCGACTACCCATTGCACTTCACAAACCCGAGAGTTATTAGCCTGAAAAAGCTCCTCCTTAGAGCCAGAATTTGTCTGTCAAGATCAGCTTGAGACATGCCTGCTGCATTTAGGCAACTGGAGCGGCTCAAGAAACACATGGATACTGTTTAACAAGGCTTGTTTTATTTTCAGCTGTCAGTACTATAGGCTGGTTATAAGCCACAATTTAAGAGTCAGAAGACAATAAGCATAGCATGAGCGTAGCACTGGCAGTGAGAATATCAGAAGCAATTCCCAGCTGTGACTGGACAATTAGCATTAGCAAGACAGCCAGTGCCAAGCAGTCGCCTGTGGACACCAGGCGAAGCGTGAACGCAGTTCTGGCAGCCGTTAGCAGCTAGCGGCCGTTAGCCTTGGACAGCTTTCAACAGTAGGGGAGGGATGCCTTTGCTTCTGGCGCAGCTTGAGCAGAGTACCCACCCCCCCACCATCACCACTACCACACCCCGAGGAGACGCCTGTGGGCCGGCTGCAGTTCAACACTCTGCCCAGCAGGGGGCAGTGGCGACCTAGGGAGGGTAGGGCCCTAATCGGGTGGCAATTATTAGCAAGGCCGCTACTCGCACGCTTTATCCGCAATCTGTTAATATACATATCAATGAGTTTCCCAAGGCGCTCCCTGTGAGTTTCTGCTGCCTCCCTCTGTCAGGCTCCCTAAGGCTGGTGGGGAGTAATGATCCATGCCCATGCCCAGTCTGCTGGCTGTGGAAGACTGGGGTGGAGGGAGTGTGAAAGGGAAGGGAGGCGGAGGAGAGGGGGGAGCTGCATGAAGCTGGCTGCCAAGACACTCCTCCAGGGGAGGCCTGTACACAACAACCCCCTCCCTTTCTCTACTGCCTACCCAAAAAACACACAGATCGATGCCAAGCCAAGCCAAGCCTGGAGGGGTAAGTGAGGGTGGTTGGTGTGTGTGTGTGTGTGTGTGTGTGTGTGTGTGTGTGTGTGTGTGTGTGTGTGTGTGTGTGTGTGTGTGTGTGTGCGTGTGTTTGGGGTAAGGCAGGTGGTGGTAACCAACGTTGGGTGGCTGATGCTCAAGGAGCTAGGGGTGGGGGGGAAACATCTTCATCAGAGGTAAGTGCTGCGCTGTGTGAATGTGTGAACTTCCGTCTGTGTGTGTGTGTGTGTGCATTACTTGCTTACCATTGCTGTGCCATAATGCTGGCATTTATAGAGGCCATAACTTCAGCGAGCTGCTGATGTATTGACAGCTAAATGACTGACTTAAAGTCAACTGGCAGTCAAACACAGATGTAAAACACCTCCTCCTCATCAGTTCTCCGCATCAATTCTCTGTCTGGCTTATTTCGGAAATCCTTTTTGTCTCAAGACCACAATCACCAAGTCTCTCTCTCTCTCTCACCCTCTCCCACTCTCTCTCTCTCTTTGTCTCTCTCTCTCTCACTCACACACCCACACACCTTCTCCATCTCGCTCCCCATGTCACCGGAGCTCGATATCTCAAAGTAAACAATGGCTCCAAGCTTCATTATTCAAGTTACAAATGGTCTGGTGCAGTGCTCTCCTTGTCTAATTCTGCTCATTTAACGCGGCCATTTGTCTTACCTCCAGAAATCATTAAAAAGTAATCAGACCCCAGATTGAGAGTTGAGCAAGGGAGAGAGAGAGAGAGGAAGAAAGGGAAGAAGAGAGTGGGAGAGAGAACAGCAGGGGTCCATTTGTCCAGCGGAACAAGGATCTTTCCATCTTCCAGAGCCTGTCATGCTTGCACTGCACCAAAATGTCCACCTGACATATTCCCTCACGTCTAAGCACAGATGGACGTGGGCGTGTTTTGAACCCTTTTCAAAACCTGTGTGGTGCACAGTGAAAACATGCCTGGAAAAAACAAAAAGTCACGCTCAAACCGCTGTAAATCCACTGCAATCGCGCACACGTGCAGCATTTCAAAAAGCCACACTCTCATTTGCCCCAGCGGCTGTTTCCTCAGACAGGCATGACTGTGGGTTGCCAGTCTTATTACATGCAGCAAGAAAGCCGACTTACAGTCAACCCTGAAGGCTTTGTTGGCTAATGACTGTAGGGGAAGCTTTATCAACCGATGAATAGAGGAGAAAATGGCTGAATGCTTTGATGGAAGTGGTGGGACAACGGCAGCACCTGCGGGTGCCTACGACAAGCGAGTGTTAAGCAGTGGCGGCACTTGGTTCCGATGGTGACGCACAGATGTGCAGCCGACTCGCGCAACGTGTTGTCATAGAAACTTGAGTAATCGCACAGGAACGGCGTGTTATCAGGCCACTTAAGAACAGTTTGAGCTAATGGTGTTGAAGGAAGGGGATGGGGGAGAAGTCTGAAAAAGTAGGGAGTGTCTCCAAGTAACCACACAGTCTCAAGACTGGCGTTGGGATTACGGCAGGCTCACAGCAATGGCACAGGGATAAGTCGCCATATTCCTTTTAGTACTTCAACTACAGTTCTCACAAGCAGACATTTCCCTCCGAGTGAATATGCCTCCACGGCAAGTAAAGAGATGGTTATGCTTTAACATGATAAAAAACATCTTTCGGGAGTCAGAGGAGATGTTTCTGAACAGATGCATAAAAACAGTCCAGGCTCCAGAGGGACCTAATGACTTGATTGTCCAAAGACTCTGCAACAGCACAGCCTAACAGTGGAGATCTACTGGCCACGTCATGTGTCACGATTTCAGTTCATTTTCAATGATGTGCAGCAAATCGTTTCGCGAAGCATCTTGGGAAGGTGGCGCGATGACTTGAAGTAGCTCCGTCTCATAAAAAGTTGAGCTCTGCTCTGCTCAACTTTATGCAAATGAATCCGTCAAAAGCGACACCATTAACCAGAGCAGAGAGTCATGCTTGTGCAGTAGAAATCAACCAGTCAAGAGCAGTGAGGAGCAGCTAACTGAAATTTTAAATGACATTTGAGCTCACGGCCAAAACGCAGGAGGCTTCGCGATTGCTAGAAAATCTGACATCCAGTGGATCACTGCCATAACTTCCAGCACTTAATAGCAGCCTTTTTGGAACATTCTCTCTGCATGGTGGACTCTCATCAGTACGGTGTGTTCAGTTCTGCACAAAGCCTCTGTGCTCCATGCTAACGCTAATCTCTCTTTAGCAAGTGTGGCTGGGAAGAGCTGCCCTTGCCCCTGTGGCTTCCACCTCTCCACACATCACTGGGAGATGGATGTGCTGGCCACCAGCCCCCCAGATGGTACAGAACGGGCCCAAGGTGGGCGAGGATGAGGTGGCCCACCGGAGAGGGAGGAGGTGTTCCAGAGGTAGGAGAGGCACTGCTGTGGCTGTGGCCTCCTGAAACGGGTCATGGGTTCTCATCATTAATCTGGGGGCCCGACCCCTGGCAGCGGCGGCAGGCTGACTGGGGCAGAACGTTTAACCCTGCCTGTTCCGCAGACACTCGCTGGGCACGTGCCGGCCTGCTGAAGCGTGCAACGAGTTGCTATGCACAACACACACACACACGCACACACAAACACAGAGAGACGTCTCCTGGGCCCAGGACAGTTCCATGTGAGTAGTCCTGCACCTGACAGTCCATTCATCAATGTCAGTATGGTCAGTCCCCCTCCCCTCACCCCACCCCAAAACTTCTGCAGTCTCCCTGAGCTGCACAAAGGCACGTATCAGCAGTGCCCCCACCACAGGGACACTGACTGCGTGTCCCATTTTTCAGCTATAATGTGAATCACAAGCACAAGGTCTTCTATTGTCCTAGAATATGCAACATATATTTGAGTGTGTGTGTGTGTATGTGTGTGTGTGTGCGTGTCTTTATGCATAATACCTGACTGCAGGTGTCTGTAATAGTTGAAGGTAATGAACCAAGTGAATATGAATGCATGAGCTGCACAGAATAAACAATGAATAAATAGCACACAATGGAAGACTATATGGTATAAACAAATTTTTTAAAAGCACTGAACAAAACTAAGAAACAAACCTATATCGGTTGTTCAAAACTGTCTTTAGAAAAGCAGCAGATGCTCCAAACTGGATTAAGTCACTGTGCGCTTCACATTCATCAAAGCTGTAAAACTGGAAATGTGATCTTATCTTGTACTCACCTGTGTTCAAAGGCTACAGAAAATTACAGCTGAAAGTTTAGTTGCACAGAAAAAAATAAAAAGGCTCTGGCAGTGAGAAATTACCAAATATTTCTCACCACTGTGTGTGTGTGTGTTTGTGTGTGTGCAAAGACATTGTCCTTAAAAAGTCTACAGGGCCTCCATACTCTTAAAAGTATAGTCCCAGTGGAAGATACACTGTCATCACAGACTGCCTCTCTGTTTATAGCAGACAGGAGAAGTTTAGAGAGAGGGAGAGAGAGAAAGAGAGAGACAGACAGACAGACAGACAGACAGAGTAGACAGGTTGTCTCCCTTCTCTCTGCCTTTCTTCCCCAAACTAAAATAACCCTCACCATAGAAACTCCTTATCCACAGCCCAGCAAAAACACAAGATACAGACAGAACATGTACCACATGACTCCTATGGAAATCTGTAATGTGTGCAATCACAGTGTCTCTCTGCTAAAAAGAAAAGAAAGAAAAAAAGAAAAAGAAAAAAAAAACCTGAGCAGAGGCACATCAAGAAAGCCACACACCCACTGAACCAGACTTGCACACGTGCTCTCATTACCACTTGCATATATGCCCACACAAACTCATTCCAACATACAAACATACAAACGAACACACACACACACAAGCATGTATACGCAAACATGATGCTTGTGTATGCAAATCCTTCCAGGAACAGATTAAACATGTAGCCAAACAGCCTGGCGACTGGGATGGAAGGAAAATATAATTTCAGCCAGACAACTTTCTTCAGTTAATTTACTTAGCTGGCACAGAATGGAAGATGATTACCCAACATGCACTGAGATAGCCTGAAACCCCATCCCCTCCTATATTTGCCTGCATTTCTGTTCACTGGCAGCAAAGCTCAAGGTGTGTGTGAGAGGTGTGACAGAAGCCAGAGTCATTAGTGCTGCCAACAGGCACACACACACACACACACACACAGTGTTTAAATTCAGTTGAATTATGGGGCCCACGTGTCATTTAGCTTTACTCTTCACAGATGGCCCCGTCATGGACTGAGTTATACCAAAGATCATCCATCAACTGTCTCTGGTTATACCCTTGTGTCTGTCTATGCGTGTGTGTGTCACAGGTGTGGCATGCATTGTTTGCATGTTGGTGTGCATGTGTGTGTTGACACTAATTAGCAAATCAGGCTTGCATTGTGTTATGTCCACACCGCCCCCCCAAAGCCCCTGATGGCAGGCGGAAGGGAGTGTACCTTCTAATCATCACATACTCTACAGGGGGTCGGTAAATTGAACATTATAATCAGTGTGTGACTCTCTCTCTGTGTGTGTGTGAGTGTGTGTGAGTAGTTGAGGGTCCCCCTAAAGCGATGCTTGAGGCGAGCGCTGGGCGGTTTTTGGGAGGAGCAGGCATGTGAAGGCTGTCGCTCCAAGGGGTAATACCCCCCCCTTTACCCAAACACCCACACCCCGCCCCCTTTACACACTCACACATTCACCCCACTCTTTCCCTCAGTCCCTTCCTCCCTCCTCTCTGTTATCTCTTCCTCTTCCCCTCTCCCTCTCTCTCTCTTTTCTCCAGCCTTCCTCCCTAAAAAAGTCCATATGGGACTAATGGAGCGCGGAGAGGAACAAACAGCCTCCACAGAAGGCAATGATATACACATTACCATAATACGACTGCTGTGGGGGTGCCCACCGTGACACACACACACACACACGGACACACAGACACATACACACATATGCAGACACAGAGACACACAATAGCAGTTTCCATGGCTGAATCCGAATATCCAAGTGAAAAAAAGAACAATGAATAAAAGAAGGATAATACTGAAATTTTTACCCAAGACTATCCCAGCTGTGTTTTCTTCATAATACTTTTTTTGCCTTGCCTATTTTTCTTGCAAAACAGACAATTTCTTCATAACTGCCAGCTCAGTCAGCCAGGATGAAATTTCAACCCCCCCCCCGGTTATGTGTGTGTACGCACAATAACACACATGCACGCACACACACACACGCAGGCACCCACATCCCCTCTCAAACACACCCAGACACCCACACACAGGTTAGTGTAACTATGTAAGTGAAATGTCCTACAGGCAGAGATTAGTGCCTTTGCTTCCTTGTTCCAACACTTCTGTGCTGACACCCCAAACCAAGGAACAAACCCCAGGCCAGTCTGGGCTTTCAGCCCCAGAGTGCAGTCAGATTAATCCCCCCACCCCCCACCCACCCCCTTCCATCCACCCACAGTGCACGCCAGTGCCCACCTGAGCCCGAGGACAGGACTGTGTGCATGGGGTAAGATAACCAGGACAGGCAAGGGGATTGGCTCCGGCCTACAGGTGGAGCTCACATACCAGAGGGTGGAGATCTGTTCCAGCCTCAGCTGAGAGTGTGTCTGGCCTGAGCGGACTGTTATTAGCGGATGGGGGAGAAAGGGCTGGTGTGTAGTCATTTTGCTGAGCAGTGTGTGTGTGTGTTGTTCTGCAGTCGTTCAGTATAGTGGTAAGATGGCCAAGTAAACCCACTAGCACCATCAGAGTCCATATTGTTCAGTGATTGGTAGCTATTTTTTCTGTGGTGAACAGGGGCCAATAGCTGAACGTGTGTGTGTGTGTGTGTTTATGCCATTTCCTAATGTAGTTTCAGCAGGAAGCCAATCAGACATACAACACACCCATCCACAAAAACAAAGGTCACATTCATTAGACTGAATGGCTATGTGCATGCCTGTGTGTGCACGTGCATGTGTGTGCATGTAGGACTGTCTACATCCGTAATTATACCGGCCAGATCTTTGTGATTATGAGTGTCTGTAAGTGTGTGTGTCTGTAAATGTGTGTGTGTATGTGTCTGTGTGGCAGTGTGTGTATGTGCACAGATGAAGTCGATTCAAAAGGTCAGCTTCATTAACAACCAATTGACAGCAGAGATATATCTGCTACTGACTAAAGGAGATGTGGTTGAATGGAACATGGAACGACAAAACTGATTTTCCAGGTGATGTTAAAGCTCAACTGGGATTCAAAAATCTCTCCATATACTGTCTCAGTAAAGACTCCAACAGTTACAAAGCCTTCCCTCGCCTCAGCATTGGTCCCTTCAGACATTTGTCATTATGCCACAGTCTCATAATAATATAAGCAATGTCCCTGCGAGCCATAACAATGATTCTCTTAAATCACAATAACGTCTATAAATGACTCAGCGATGTCTTCTCACACCATAACAAAGTCTCAAACGGCTTTCAGCTTTCAATATTATCTCACTCTGGACAACTACTGCCTGCTTTAGACCAGGCGAATGCTAAGAGCATAGGGAAACTGCATGCAACACATAAGAATGCTCTTAGCACGGTGGTTGTATTCCAGGGGGTACACAAAATAAATTTGTGGAGTAAGTATAAAATTTGCATATAAAATACAAGAATATTCAATAAAAAAGTGACTGTCTCTTGGCACACTGCAATAAGTAAAAAATCTGCATTCAAAACATAAGAGTGTTGGACTGGACTGTGACTGCCTCTGGGCTAATATGAATTCTGTACCAACACATCGGACATTGGAGCGTTACGCACAGATGGAAACAAAACAAGGACACTGAAGAAAAGCTTGACCCCATTTCCAGTGGAATGGGAATGAAAGTGAACAGCTGTACTGGTGTGGGGGGATGAGAGTGGTCTTCTGGAAGCCAAAGTCCACCAGCGAGCTCAGCAGTTTCAGATGGGGGTTCAAGAAGACCCATTGGGGTGGGGTGGTGGGTTGAGGCAATAGGGTATGTATGTATGGAGGAGAGTAGTCGGGGGGCTGAAGATTTATGGAGCCAATCTCCAAGTGGCCAGTGGGGTGACCCCCCTCCTGTATATGTTTCTAATTAAATAAATCAATCAATGCATGGAGAGGCGCCACAGATAGCATCACACCAGCTCCCAACTGGCTGGATGCAGGAGTCGCCACACTCCAGCGATCGTACGGCCAAGGAGGTGGGGGAGAGACAGAGAGAGAGAGAGAGAGAGAGAGAGAGAGAGAGGGGTGGAGGAGGCGGGTGGAGATGGCCAGCAGGAGGGATGGAGCACATGCGGCTATCGCAGATGGTTACGGCATCACTGCTGCTGTGCAAAGACACTGGACCGCTGTCAGCCTTAAAGTCTTATCAGAGAGAGAGAGAGAGAGAGAGAGAAAGAGAGAGAGAGAGAGAGAGAGAGAGAGAGAGAGAGAGGAATAAGTGAGAGGGATAGGCTGTGCAGTGGCAATTTAGATAGCAGGGATCCTTGTTGTTAATATTAATATTCTAATAAAAAATGACCTCTATGGGCCTCCCCACTGATAGACCTGGGTCTTATTCTAGCAGCAACCTTGGCTTTTCACCTACAGCCATGCAGACAGAGTCTCTTTTTCATCTATGCCTGAGAGGCAGGATGAATGGGCATCCAGGCATTTCCACAAAACACCCCTAAAGGGATTAAAAAAAAAAAAAGTAAACAACATAATATTTTAGTATCAAGAGGCACAGTTGCTGAGTCAAAAGAAGAAAAAAAAAAGAAAAGGAAGAAAAACTGGGCCTGCCAATTCTACACAGCAGCTTAAGTGTGAAGAGGAATACTGATGCAACCGAAATGACACAGCACTGAATCCACAGAGATGCTCTTTCTCTATCTCTCTCTCCCCTTCTCTCTTCCTGTTCTTGTCTGTCTCTCTGATGAAGAAATGTGGGGAGAATCAATTAGGACGGCACCTCCAGTGGTCTAGCTGCCAGAGCACTGGGCAGCTTCTGATCCCCGCCATCTTAATATTCCTGTCTGCCGGCCTGGCAGGGCTCTCCTCCGGAGCACACACACGCTAATTAACGTGCGCCAGAGCAGACCGCAGACAAGAGGCCCCGTCACCGCATGGAGAATACCATGTGTTTGTGTGAATAGTCCGTCTATGTGTGTCTGTGTGTGTGTGACCGTGCGGTGTTGCAGCACAGTGGTCAATTGATGTGGCTAAAATGTCCCTCGTGGCGTGGCCACAAAGGAAGGCTGAAGTGACTGTGTGCATCTGGTGATGCTCTCAGATATGCATGTGTCTCTTAACATGTCCCGTTTTATCTCCGCATGGGTGAAGCAAAGGTGATATAGCATTCCCCTAGAACCTATTCACCTATTCTTTTCTTTATACTGGCTACAAGAGTTGAATTGAGTCAGAAACTAACACACACACACACACACACACACACCTGCCAAATGCACACCATGCACCTGCACTCCTAAACACACACACACAACCACACACCTCATTAATGGCCCACCGCAGGAGAGGACGTGCTTCACATGCACCATTTCCCAGCTCCATTTGGCCCAACTGTCTGCAGCACCAACAGCAGCATTACCCACCCACCAGACAGCACGCCTGTGCCTACACCAGGCCTCTCTGCTCACTCGGATGGACCACCACTTCCACAACACCACCACTTCCACCACCTCCATCTGCAACACCATCAGCTTCATTCCCCCTGGATGGAGAGTCTCCCATGCTGAGACAGGACGTGGTGACTGCGGTCCATTCTGACACCCCCCCCCCATTACGTTTGAAGGGAGAAGAAATGAGATGAGACGGTGAGTCAGTCAATGTTGTAGTCTCCTCAGTGGCCAGGAGCCATTAGGAACCATTAAAAACCCCTCTAACCACCTAAGCCATTAGAATCCTTCCACTGTCATTATCACGCAGATGCCCCCACAAGGTCCTCCCCCCACACACATGCTGGGTTTTCATAAATATCAGATTTTTGTTTTTTTTACTGATCTAGTGATCATTTGGGCAGGTTGCCCGGATGTTTTAATAAATGACTGCATCTGGAATGCATTTTTTTTCTCTTAAATTCCACAAGGGCGTTTTCAATTTATTTTCTCATCAGTAGCCTGCTGTTGTGTCTTCTCCTTTCCTCACAGGTGACTATTAGGTGCCATGGACAGACGTAAGGCCTCCAACAGTCGATGACCTGATTGGATTGAATTTCTACATTTAAGATTGTACTACTCAACCTCCGCAGCAACACCCCCCGACCCCATTTTGGTCAGTAAGAGCGAAATCGCCCAACCATGGTGACACGAAACAGTCCTCTCTCAGTGATGGGAAAGTGGACAAGGTGCAGGTAGCCGTCGAGTGGCACTCGGGTAATTCTGGCCGCTAATAGCTATGCCATTCAAAAGGGAAAGTTACAGGCGATTTTGCCGAGCAAGGCGTTTCTGTGTGTAGGGCTGTCTCAGGTGGTTAGGGACAGTGGTCTGGTGAGGCGACAAAGGCTGCAGTGGTGCCGACAGTGAAGATCACCCCTGTTATCTCTCCCTCTGCAACACCCCATCCACACAACATCAGACAGGGCCACCTTTTCCAACGGGCAAGTCTACACACACTGTTTCAGGAGGGGCCGCAGACAACCAAGGAAAGCTGGTCCTAGATCCACATGACAACAGATAAACCCGCACATGAACACGCTCACAGACTGACACACAGAAACACACACACACACACACACAGTTTCCCCCCGCAGGGAAACAAACACATATCCCACCCACTGGTCTTTCTCTTTCTCCGTTCCAGCGTCTCACACATTCACGTTTGCCTCTCACTCTTGCTATGGTGAACACACACCGCCCACTCCCTTCATTTTCAACTTCCTTATCCCTCCTACACACACACACACACACACACACACACACACACACATACGCAGGCACACACACACAAAGACACAACAGACACAAACCACACACACACTCGCCGGGAGGGCTCGGTGGTGGCTCTCAGGCAGCTGGCCTGGCATAGGTGATTATATGCTAACGAGTGTGAGAGCTGCTTTAATTACACGTATCTGTCTAATGAGCTAAACCCTAACTGAGAGAGAGTGAGAGAGTGAGAGAAAGAGAAAGAGAGAGAGAGAAAGAGAAAGAGAGAGAGAGAGAGCGCGAGAGCAGGGGGTCGAGGTGCCGCCGATCCGTGGTGTTCCACAGGTGTGTGCTGGCAGATGTGGGCACACAGGACACGGCAGCGTTTGTCACAGCCACCACCGCCGCCGCCACCGTTTCCCCACCGCCAACTGCCATCTGACTGTGCTTAGCCCAGAGTCTGTCTGCCAGGACAAAGAGTCGGGAGGGGGAAAAAAATGTTTTGTCAGCCACGCAGCTGCTACAGGAGCGAGAGCGGCCTGCAGTTTCTCAGGGAACCGTCCAACGCATGCAGAACACGCCTCTGGCATGCTGATGACGGTGAGAGGCAATGGAAAAACCCGGAAAAAAAAGGAATAAGCATCTAACACTGTGGTGCAGATCGGTCAACGCTCAACCGAGATGCGGACATAGTGGAGCAGCGGCTCCGTCACTGGGCTGATAATAGGGCGAGCCAAAGTTCAACTCACAAGCTCCATGTTGCGAGTCTGTGTCGCTTTGGATCAAAGAGTCTGCTAAATACCAGTCCACTTTATTTTATCTTATTATTGAAACATTCAACAAAGATAAATACTGTGGCCATGGGTACACAGACACAGAAGCTAATTTAATATGGAAGAGTAACATGCATGGCACTTTCAATGGTTCTGTATCCATGACATGGCTACAGCCTTACCATACATTCTGATTCCATAGAAAAGGTTTCCATGTGCTGTTGACTAATTGTGCACAATAACATGAGCTGTGAACAATCTAAGATTCATTTGTTCCAAATGCTGTGGAGTCTGTACTGCAGGTGTCCAGTGTTTGTCTGTGCCGAGGCGTTTGCCCTACAAAGCGACACTGCATTATGAGTCCGACACGGTGGAGGCCATCTTTGTTTTAAAAACTTTTTTAAGCACACTAAGGTTCCATTGCATTATGGGAGGAGGAGTGGTATGCAAGAAGGGGCCATGTTATGCACCTAATGCATTGGCAGCACAATGTATGTTCTATCTGTCTGCCACTGGCCACTACATACTGACAGCAAAACAGGTAATGAAAATAGACTGATCACCAAACTGACAGATTCATGATTAAGAGGGGAACCATGAAAAAAACAGACAGATGACACAATAGGGAAAGCCTTAAGAGGGACAAAAGGACAATGAATAGATCTGAGTAGAGAAGGATAGGAGTGGAGGTGGCTGGAGCCAGATCAGACAATAGTGACACAAGGCAGTCAGAGCAGGCTTGAGGGGTGATGTGAGTACATAGGAGAGAGACACACACAGACAGACAGACAGACAGACAGACAGACAGACAGACACACACACATACAAATCCGTGCCTCTTTTGATTGGAGGTAATTAAGAGGGGGGGAGTCCAAAGATGCATCTTTATGGAACTCCTGCAAACCAGAGAGTCACTCATTAGCCCAGCAGGGTAATTAGCAAGATGCCGCAGTCCTCATTAAGGCCAACTCATAATCGTAAACAAACGGTGGCAAACTGTAGGTGGCATCCCTTCAGTAATGAACTGCCACTGTTCTCTGTTGAAAGGACTTATCAAAAACACACACTCACTCACAAACACTAATGGCACATTCAAACATCAGCCTCACACACACACACAAACACATTACTCACTCTCCCCTCCTCTTTCTCTCTCTCTCTCTCTCTCTCACACACACACACAAATGACACACAAACATCACACACTGACGCATGTCACAAGCACATTCCCACTCTCTCTCTCTCACACACGTGCACAGACTTACACGCACACACAAATGACACACAAACATCACATACTGACGCATGTCACAAGCACATTCTCACTCTCTCTCCCTCTCTCTCTCACACGCGCACACACACGCTCACTAAGTGCTCAGATAAAAAGGCTGCTCTTCAAATGACAGGTTTCCGTGCTGAAAAGAAAAGGTCCCATCAACCCACCACCCTCACCCCTGCCCACCCCCCATACCCCCATCCCCTAAAGGCCACTTCTTCCAGCTCTTTAATCCGAGAGGCGAGAGCGGCCACTGAGAGCAACTGAACGGTGGCTCTCGAGCCTTCGCAGATGTACTCCCTTAATGACTAACTGACCCTGGCAGGACGTATAAGTGCACAGTCGACACAAGAACACCACGGTGGCGGCGTGGCGGAGCGGCGACCCATCCAATCACAAGCTCGACACTCGCTCGGGAGCGCACATTCCGAGAAACCTAACATGAAATAGACAATAGCAAAAAGCATAGATGCAAGTAGTGAGTTACTTCGACAAATGCTGCATACTTTCTACAACTGAGACGTCTACTTTATTTTTAGAGACGGGGATGTGCCGTCTCAATAAGGTTGGGTGCTGTGACATGAAAGAGGAGTACTGCGCAGTCTGAGCATGTTCGAGGGGGGGTAGAGATAAGAGCACTTCCCGTACGACAGGAAGCTGGGGGTTGGGGTGGAGGAGGGGAGGAGGCTGCTGGCATTCAACAGGTGTTTCAAAGGGGGGTGGGGGTGGGGGGCAGGGAGGACAGACAGTGTTATACAACTGCTTCCTTAAGTGCTGACGTGTCGGGGTCACGGGAGATCAAACACAATTTTGCCTCCAATTATGATGCAGGGAGATAGGTGGGAGGGTGGCCGCTATTATCAATCCCAGTGCGTTAGGCAGCAGTGTGAGGGAGTACCCTCAGGGGAGGAGATGAAATCTCTCGCTCAACGGCGATCCTGTTTAAAACCAGTCAAGACCATTGAGACACTTGAACAGCCATAAAACCCCATTCCCAAAACCAGGAGCTCCATAAATAGATAAGAAATACACCTGAACGAGAGAGACAGAGAGACAGTGAGAAAAAGGCATGTAGGAAAGTAAGAGGTAGGTCTGTGTGTGTGTGTGTGTGTATAGTGGGGAGTGGGTACCTGAAGCAATGGCCGCTGGACGCCCAGAAGCTTCATGGTGTCAGCGCTGGCCAGGATCTTGAGGGGGTCAGCCACCTTGGTGACGGTCTCAATCTCCTTGTTGATCTCGGTGCGCACCTGGTTGAGGAAGAGGTCGTTGATGTAATAGGTGAGGAAGGTGCGCAGTTGACACTGCTTGGCCTGCCCAGGACCCATACTCTGCTCCACCTCCTGGATAAACCTGCACAGGGACAGGGAAGGAAAGCAGAGTCTTAAGAAAACAAGACACTTCTTTAAAATACAGAATATATCACCTGCAGCTGACACTGATTATATTACTGAATATTAAATAAATTTATTTTGGCAATTTATGATTCATGCTTATGATTATTTATTATGCTAATACGAATCATAGGATTATGGATTATTTATGATTATAATTAAGATTATTTAGTTATCTATGGTTTACTGATAGGCATAAGTGTACTGTGCATAGACGAACTGAGCACAGCTATTTGATTTAAGCACCATCATCTTTAATGCTTAATTTGCACCAGGAATCCCAAAAGAGGCTAGTGGAACATTTGGGGGAAAGATAATTGTTTTCATCTTTTCTGAAAATGCTGCGAACCACACAGATAAGCTTTAAAAGAAATAGGAATCCCAAATAGGAATGTTATGCATCTAGAAAAAGCTACTATGAATTATTTTATATTATATTTCTTCAGCATCAGCATCAATACATTACTTGCATTACATTTTGTCCATTATCAAACAAAAGATATACTGTACATCTGCTCACAATAGAGCCACACCACTGTACAGACACTCTACTGGGTGTCAGTTAACATATTCATTAAACTTTCCAGTAAACACTTTTTGCAATGGTGCTTAAAGAGGGTTTTTATAGCTTTTAACAGCTTGAAATGCTTCAGTTCAATTCTTAGCCCAATCTGTTTGAGAAAAGTTTTCAAATAAGGCACTGGAAAAGAAAAAAAAAACATGTGTGATAATGGCTCAGAGAGGCTTTCTCCCCACGTACGGTTTGGGTGTTCATTGGTGTCCAACAGTGATAACTGGAGTGAAAAATTATTAAGTGTCCCACAAAATAGATTTCAATCAAATTGGAGGAGTGATGGGAGGCAACTGTGTGGAGGTGAGTGACATGTCCATGACAGACTCCATTATAAGACAATGGGGTTCGCTGGACATGACTTTGAGAGAAGGGACAGGCAGACTGGCCCTTATTAAAGTAGAGCATTAAACCGAGGAGTGCAGAACAGGGGCCTGTATGCTAGCAGGGGAAGGGGCTGATTGATCACCGAGTAGCTAGCGCAGCACCTTAGCCTTGCCGCTAAACTGCTTGACTCAGCACTGCTTCCATCCAATTAGTCTACCACGGGCCAAGAGGAGTGAGCCGTGCCGAATGAGCCCGTATGTGTGAGTGTGTGTGTATGTGTGTGTGCGTGATGAGTGTGTGTAAGTGTGATAAGTGAGCATGTTGTGTTTATGAGACCACGTCAGATTTCATCTCAAAAAAGGGGAACAATGCCAGCAAGAGAAGTCAACACATATCCCAGGCACACAACCATGTGCATACAAAGGAAGTTCCAACACTTGGCGGATGTCTCCATAATACCATGCAACCTCAATAGCTTATTCGTCATAATTTTTCTCCTTTGTGCATTGCAAATCTATGGGTCTCAAGGTTCATCATGCACTAACAACAAGTCATTAGCATTAGCATCATTTTTTTTAGCACCGCGTCTGAAGAGACGGCGTACACGGACAAGACACGAGGAGCGCGCTCCGCTGTGAAAGGGCCATTATTTGCTCTATTGTCCCGAGTGCTCGCAGGAGTGATGGATACTGGCCGCGAGCGGACAGATGGATTGGTTCGGATTGCGGCGCTAATTCTGCCATAATGGGCAGAGGGCCGATGAGCTGCTTTGTTTGCACACAGTGCCATCTGGCTGAGAGCCTCGGGGTCCCCAATGAGGACCTTTGCTTGGATGGGCCTTGTGATCGAATCATTGCCTGCTGGACCCCTTGACACATTAACTTAGCATTCTAAATGCCAAGCATTACAGGCAATCTCGAGTGAGTCAAGTGTTAGTCATAAGCACCTGATACTGACTTCCTGAAACCAATGGAGACTGCACTGTGACTATACTGACATCCACGGTAGACACCTCTAAACGATAAATCAATGGATTCAGAAGAAGTCTCATGTTCTTTCTCACCTATTTTTCTTGCATGGAGACACTCACAAACTTCAAATGAGTTCAAGTTTGTTTTATCTCGTCTCAATGCCCTCTCTCCTCCCTCTGCCTGAAGTTTATGAGACATTTCCTGGTATCCATGGAAATATCTTACTTCTAGAGAGCAATCACTAATGTTTTCCCTCACAGCTCGGTGAACTCACTGGTCAGTAACGTGTTGTAGACAGAAGTTTGAACTTTAGAATAGTAATCCAGAATCTGCCAATCACCTCCAACAACAACCAATGCACATTGCTCAAACTAGTCAGGCATTAATACCACAATCACATACAAATAAAAATTAGTATTACAACAATAGACTGCTATAATGGCGCAGAACAAAAATCTAATCAAGAGGCACACTGTACAGAAGCAGTAATAATAAAAAAGAAGGATCAAGGCCAAGTCCTTTAATTCTGTTGCCTTTATTATACAATGGCAGACGATGTGGGCCTGTTTCCTGTGCTGTGGTGAACACTGCACGACTCCCATTAATATACAAACCCAGAGAACATAATAGCCAACAGCAGGCAACACAGCCAAGAGAAACATGGACATGGAAGGAGTTGGTTATGGAAAGACAGAGAGAAAGCCACCAATGGATCCCTTGCAAAATCTCCTCCTGCCATGTTATGTGATTGACATGCTAGCGATGCTAACTCTGACAGCATCCAGAACAAGCACTATTACCCAACTGCACTATTACTATCTGTAAACACCGACTGGGAACATAGTTAATTTGAAAACTTTGATAAGGCCATACAATGTGATATAGCCTTTGTTCATCTTTCCTCTCTGCTTGACCAGCTAATACCAGTCTGACCACACAGACCACTATATGTTGCTTAGTGTATCTATGCAACAGTTGAGAGAACATCTCATACTTGCTTTCTGTCCTCTGAGGCAATATGAGCCAGGAAAGTCTGGGCATTATTCACAGCAAGAGCGAGAGAGTGAGAGTGAGAGCGAGAGTAAGAGAAAGAGAGAGAATGAACTCTTACTTTACTCTAGATCTTTTGATCAGATGCTCCAAGAACTTTTGCCCTTTCGAGTTGGACATCTTGTCATGTCCATCGCATGCATTAAAAAAGGGGTGCATCTCAGCAGGAGATCCTAACTGAGTGACTAGTGTTTGAAAAACTGGGGTCTCAAGTTGAAGTCTGTCTTTGAGCACTAGGACTGGGTGTAAGCTCAGGGCACAGGTGGTGGTGGTGGTAGGGTGGTATTGAGGGGTTTGGGGTTGCAAGTTGGCCTCCTCTCTTCCCCTATTCTCTGCATTGGCCTCACATGGGAGACATCAGAAGTAACAGGGAAGGCCTTGAGAGAGTCAGACTGTGTGACGGGTGTCTTGACAGACATCCTCGTAAGGCGCAGATGACAACATCGACGCCCAAAGGCATGGCTGATGAAACATGTGCATAGAGATGTCAGATGGCTGACTGCCTGAAACACACAGTCCACACAGGCAATGTGCCAGTCTAGTTAATAAGCTAAATGTGTTGTCCTGGAGCACTCAAGTTCCTATGGTTTCATCCAACTCTCCACGCACATCACAACTCAACCCTTTCAGCTAGCAGCACCATTACAACTGTTATGAGACAAGACTGATATAAACATGGCCAAATCCTGTGATAAATGTTCTTAGACAGCAACATGGAAACATATAGTCAATCAATCATTTTAAAAAAGAAAGGACTTTAATTTAAAAAGGAAATATAAAAAAAAACACAGTTCTGGAGAAGCAGTCATGGTCGCCACTCACCACTGGGCATGGGCCATCCCTGCCTGTGAAAATTTAATTACGGAGCGAAGCCAATCAACTTACTGAACCCAAATGAACACGTCACCGTAAACTTTCACCTGGCAATGGTGCCCACACCTGGATCTGTGATTTGCGGCAGCGGTCTGAGTGGTCAGGGTAGTTTGGGCGTTGCGTCGCACCGGTGCCCGTGAGCAAGAGATGGAGGAGAGCGGATGGGGAAGAAGAGTAGCAGGGAGTGCGTAACTCAACGGATAATAAGGGGATTACAGCAGATAATTAGAGACGAGTTCCAGCGCTTTCTTGGAGCGTATGCGCGCGCGCGTGTGTGTGTGTGTGTGTGTGTGTGTGTGTGTGTGTGTGTGTGTGTGTGTGTGTGTGGAGAGTGGGTGAGGGGGAGTCAGAATTACAGCAGCATGATCGGGACCAAATGGCAGACGTAATTGTTCATCGAGAAGCAATCTTCATCTGTCCAGCGGCTAATGAGACTGACATGAGACGGAGGAGACGGCGGTAAGGGTGTCGTGTGTCTGTGTGTGTGTGTGTGTGTGTGTGTGTGTGTGTGTGTGTGTGTGTATGTGTGTGTGTGGGAGGGGGGCTGAGAAGGAATCCACAGAGGGTAACAGAATGAAGAGTGATGATCATAACCTCCGACAGGAGTAAACAACCGTGTATGTGTGTGTGTGTGTGTGTGTGTGTGTTTGTGTGGATGTCTGTCTGTCTATGCTGCAATGCTAATACGGATGGATTTGCCCCATTATCTGGTCGATGCGTGACGGCGTGTGGATACATCTTAAACACATGCAAGTTATCCCACAAGCACAAGTACTATTGAACGCAGAATTTGTCCTCTTTGCAAATTAATTCCTGCTCTTATTGGAAACACAACTTGTTTTAATCAGTGTTTAAAAATGACCAATAAGATTGGTCGACAGTGATACTTCCCCTGCATACCGAAGGCCTTTTTCCCCCAGCTGCACAGAGAACTCTCAGCCAAAAACGTTGGCTCTCCCCCCACCCCCCACCACCCTACCTTCCTTGTGTAGAGAGAAAGCATCCCTTCAATCAGCCTCTGCTTTGCTCCTCATATGTGAGGCCCTGTTTATTAACACTGCCTGGCGTTGATTGCGGCGCAGATCCTAATTAACTGTCATTAGGGAGCAGATGTCAGCGCCTTGGGCCTGATGCGTGCCCCCCCTGTGTGTTTGTGCAGAAAAGTCACAGCAAAACAACATGCACCATTCATCAGCCAGCACAGGATGAACAATTTAACCATTAGTAATTAAGCCGTACAGGTTACATACATGAGGGAAATAGATTTGCCTTTCTTTTCAGACTTGATAATCAAATGCCAGGTACAATGTGGCACTCATAGGAACAATTTCTGTAAGTGGCTGAATATTATGGTAAACAAAATCTAAAAACATCAAAGATATCTGCCACAAACGTTTACAATCCTTGTGCTGTTTTCACCCCTGACACGATTTAAGCATAGTCACGCTCGTAAGAAGAGTATTAGGACTCGGCTATTGATTTTGTTGCCGTTTCCAAACTACAAACAGGCCTTTAATGATGAAGCAAAATGCAACATGCAAAGCCAAGGTGGTTTATGCAATTTATGATGTGTGTAGTATCAGCTTGGCAAATTCACCTTTCTCCAATCAGGGATGTAATAAAGATTTGATGCGCCAGAACACTTAATGGGATTTATGCCGCATGCAACACAACTTTTGTTTTAATACAATACATGCTGCAATGGCAACTTTTTAATGATCTACCGCCTGCTATGCTATAACGGCTGTCTAGAACAACAATGGAAAAAAAGCTTAAGTATGCACAAATAAATAAATAAAAGTGCATTTATGGTTGTTTTTCCTTCCATCACAAATGACTTTCAATATAATGTTTACAAAGGGCTTATTACAAGTTAATACCGGGCTGTAGTGAGCAGAAGGGCCACTAGATGGCACTGTGTCAGTTTATTCTGTGCCGTGTGCTCTGCACTGCGCCATCTGTGCGAGCCATCCAGGCAACCTCAGTGGAGAGGAAAAGGCTTTGAAAAGCAGCATTAAGATTCCATTTAGTGGGTTACAATCTACACTCAGGGCCACCATATGATGTGCTTAGCTCTTCTTTCTCTTTCAGCACCGTGCACAAAGACACTGAGAAAGAGAGAACAACAAAGAAGGAGAGAGAGAGAGAGAGAGAAAGAAAGAGAGAAGAGACAGAGAGAAGAAATAAATATGGTTGGCCCACACACACGCCCACAGGCCAGGACCAGAGCGGACCCCCCGCCGTCTGCTGCGTCTCTCGCTCCTACACATTTAAGACACACACACACACACACACACACACACACACACACACACACACACACACACACACACACACACACACACACACACACACACACACACAGACAGACAGACAGACAGACATACACACACACACACACACACTCGGGCACACACACTGGCAAACACACTGGCAAACACACTGGCACACACAATCTCAGCATTTAAACTAATGAATGCAGGGATAGGGGAGGCAGGAGCAGAGCCTTCTAATTAAAATACATGTGGGCGGCAGAGTGTGTGCGGATGTGTGTGTGTATATATGTGGTGTGTGTGTGTGTGTGTGTGTGTGTGTGTGTGTGTCTGTGGATGCGTTAGGTATGTCAGAACATTTCAGCTATTTAAACTGTATTTGAACGGTACAACTTTAAAAACAACTGCGGTGCAGCAAGATCTACTTCATTTACCATTGCCAATAGCAATATGCTATTAGGGCTTTGAAAATAGGAATCTCAAACCAGTCCAAAAGAAAACTACCCCACAATGCCATCCACTGACTAGTACTGCTTACCAATGGAACATTTAGAAATATCATTTTGAAATTCTACAGATGCATGCATGCTGAATCTTAAATACAGACAGAAGTGTGTGGTCTTGACTTGACCGGGTGCCACTGTTGGTTAGGGGTGTAAAATGGTGTGTGTGTGTATGAATACAGGGACAAGATCAACTTATACAATGTGTGCATATGTGTATGTGTGTGTGTGTGTGTGTGTGTGTGTGTGTGTAGCACTGTCAGAGGCAATTCCAGCCCAATTAAAGCAGGTAAGATTTATCACAAGAACACCAGGAGTCCAGAATCCCTGATTCCCGGAGTCAACAGGAAATGAGCTTGCCTCTTTTAGCTGATGCTGCTCCGCGCCACGCCACAGTGACAAATGACCCCCGGGATTCGCCCGCTTACCTTCCCTCTTCCCCACCCCCCTGCCCCCCATCCCAACCCCCCACCCCCAACAACACCCCTTCCCCACCCTACACCACACTACCCCCCTCTTTATTCTCTGCTGTGCAGTCCCAGCCCCAATCACCTCGACCCCACACCGTTTAACCCACCTGCCCATCCTTGAGCCGGTCAAAACAAACACAACATGCACATGCACGCACACACACACACACACACACACACACACAACCACAACACCATTGTGTCCTGTCCTCAAACCACTGGCCAATCAGCTACACAAAACGGCACCCCCGCCATGCCCCTGTCCCCCTTCAAGCAGCAGGAGCAGCAGTTTGTTTTCATCCAAGTGGGGCCTCTATTATTGCCTCGCTGAATAGAGACTTGGACACATGATGGTGTGGGGGGGGGGGACTGCTGTTGTACTTTGGGGTAAATTGCACTATTACTGAAGGTTGATGGTGTGGGGGCAGAGGAGTTTTTAGTTGAGGAAAGTAGGGGTGGGGGTGGGGGTGGGGGTCATGGAGGCAGAGTATTCAGCTGTGTTGTTTTGCCCCATGCTGGAGTGAGTGGAGGATGCAGGAAAGGCTTAAAGAGTGAGCAGGTGACTGTGGATTCTAAAGGGGAGCCCACAGAGGAACAGGTGACTGACGGAGGGGACAAACAATCAGAACGCCCCTCTGCCAGATGACCTCATCAAGCGCCTCTTCTGCTCCCAGCAAATCACCTCAAATGGCCTGGGTCATTTCCTCTGGCCCCCTTAATGAGACAGAAAAGCTCAGGGAGGGGACTTACAGTATACATGTATTACTGGAGAAGTAGAAATGAGGAAAGAGAAAGAGATGGGCACAGAGAGCGAACACAAGGGAGAACAAAAGAAAAGAAAAGAAAAAAAAGAGAGAGAGAGAGTACACATGCTAGACCAAAAAGAAAACCCTTTTTGAAGAGGGTGCTGAAGAATGAGAACAAGAGAGAAAGAGAGAGAGAGAGAGAGTTAGAGAGAGAGAGAGAGGCAGATGATACTTTCCCCTCCTGTGACGCCTTTCCCTGTGGCCCAAGCAGGTGCAAGAGTAAGACCTCATGCCGAGTAAATAGACGGCCCTTCTGTATGGCAACCTACAACAATTACAGCCCAGTACACACACATATCACACTGGCCAACACTTTACAGCAGGTGGCCATAAGAGAGGACGTGGAAGTGTGTGTGTGTGTGTGTGTGTGTGTGTGTGTGTGTGTGTGTGGGGAGGGTCACAGAGTAAAGAGATAAATTACACCCCAAGTTCTTTGACTGAACACATATGCCAAACAAAGACAAAACAACAGTAACGCAGCCTGAAGACTGGAAGCAAAGTTTAAGGTGGGAAGTTTTCATGCCAACGCCTGCAGACTAAGCTATGCTGCTGGCTCTCCCACTGCTGAGCTGGCGTCAGAGTCGAACAGAAAGGGGAGGGGGAGGAGGAGGAGGAGGAGGAGGAGGAGGAGGAAAGATGATGTGTAAATCCATTAACAGTTTCCCTGCTGACTGTCACTGTCCACTGCCTTCCCAGCTGGTGCCGACTTGGTTATGACTGGAAGCCAAGGATTTGCAGCACTGGAAAGAAAAGTCTAGAACGTCTGGAAAGAAAAGTCTACAATGTGTTTGCACACACTCCCTGTCACACCACAGCAGTATGACACACTTGTTTCTCACTGAAAGTGCAAAGCAAACACACAGAGAACCTGCTCTAAAACAGAGACCCATTCTTGATTGAGGTGTGGTCTTGGGTTTACCGCACCCAGGCCACCTTTCCCCCCCCATCTGCTCATGGCCTGGCAGGTCAATGTCTTCCTCTGTACAGGCAGAGAAGTGAGTGCCTCGCCCTGACTGATCTGTTCCCTTGACTCGGGTGACACTCGCTCAAGTGTGAGTCGACGGGACAAGTTCGCTTCGGGGAGGCTGACCACAAGGACTATCGACCCACAGTCGTAAGGGGTCGATGGTGGAGCGGAAACACAGCGGACGGAAAGTTCTGGCACTCCCCTCTGTATCCCCAGTGGTTGGTTGGTGTTGGGGTGGGGCTGCATGGGGAAAGGTTGCGAATGCCGATAGCATTTGGCAATGCGATGGATGATTCAGCAATGCTGCTTCTATCGACCCCTGAGAGCCCTGGGAGACCCCCAGCTCAAGAGCCTCTTCAAAAGAGAGAGCCACGGGCCAGATTTAACTTGAATGTAACTTTACAGCACACACTCAAAAGACAACACACACACACACACAGAACACACAGAGAACACACTGAAACTTCAATGAATGTGTGAGTCACCAAAAACAAAAAGACAGACACACACACACACACACACTCTCTGCTCTGTTCCTTTCACATCACTCGATCTCCCATGACCACCTTGAGGCTGAGCCTCACACTGACCCACCCTTCCCGTCCTCCTTACTCCAGACATCAACACCTGAGAGACCTTCTGTGTTCACTTTCCCAGCCCACTTTAATAAAACATACCACTTACACTGTCTGTAACTTTACTGTATCACTCCTTCCTTCCACACACCCTCCCTTCATCCTCTCATTTTCTCTCTTGTGTACAGAGTTCTCTCCGTTCTCTCTCTCCTCCGGCAGCCATTCAGTGGACCCTTATTTCTCCGCAGGCGGCCCAGCCCATCCTCTGGTCTGGGGCAGTAAATTGAAATGGGTTAGAGGTGCGGTGTAGGCTGATTGAATCTGAAAAGAACACTGCCATAAAATAAGCCAGGCAGAGGAGCAATAGCACAGAGGCGGCCGGTGACAGAGACAATGTTGGCTGCCGAGGAGGTGGGAGGGTGGGGGTCTCGAGGAAGGGGGGAGAAATGGTAGCATGGGGGAAATACTGAGAGAGGGAATGGTTGGAGACAATTTGAAAATATTTACTCAACTCCAGCAACTCTTGCATGTATGTTTGTATATGTGTGTGTGTGTGTGGTCGGGGGGTAAGGGAGCTATTACAAGGGCCCCTAGTGACATCGGCTTTCTCCCTCACAGCTTCTTCCTGGCCAGCGGGTTTTGATTAGGCCTTGCCTTTGAAAGCTGTCCCAGGCCCAGCGAAGGCTGAGACGTTCAGGGAAAAGTCTTCCTCTGTACATTTCAGATTTTCACAGTCAGTCTGGCCGTGATGATCACCTTTGCTGAGTCTCTACAGGGAGGAAGTCATTCAAGGGGGTAGGAGGAGGTGAGTTGGAGAGATCTGCATGATGAGATGGAGCTTTTTTGTAACCCCCGCCCACACACACACACACCCAGGAGTGGAAGTGTAAGGCTTGGGTAAGTAGTGGGGTTAAAGTACGTGATTGAGGGAAAGAGCGGAGCTTGGGTTGATGGTGTGTTGCATGCATTGCCAGCGGTCTGTGGTTCTATTTCAGACTGCATGGGCTTTCTGGAGCACTGTAGGAAAACCTAGAGCAAATCTTGACCTTTTTCAATGTTGAAAAAGAGACCATGTGTCTGTGTGATGCGTGTATGAGTGTGTGTGTGTGTGTGTGTGAGAGAGAAGTTTACAAGGACATGTATTGTATACAGTGATGCTGACCTTTTCCACTATACAAAAAAAGAAAAGGGTGACAGCCGACCCAAGCCATTTGCTGTATAGGTCTCTGTGTAATTGCCCACACGTATCTCTGATTTTTGAGGTGTGTGGGTGTTTGATGCTGGGGTGGAGGGGTAAGTGCACGCAAGGTTACATGACATATGATATTCTAGGGCGAGTACGTGTACGGTACGCGCTGACCATGTCCCACAGTGACCATGTCAATGTGCCCTTTGTTTGACCGGATTGTGAGAATGTGGTCATTACTGAGGTCACAGATGAAACAATGAGACAGAAGGGGAGACGTAGCCTTTCACTTGAAGTAGGGAAGGTGGTAAAGGAGAGCAACGGGGGCAATGGCGCATCTCTAATGTGATAAGAGCGGCCTGGGCACTTCCATGGTGATTACTGTCTATCTGAGTGATGGGGGTGGGTAGGAGTGTACTCAGGCCTAGAGGAAATAAGCTCAACCACTCAGCGACGGAAGTCTCCATGGAAGGTCCATGGCAGCTTGTATTTTCTCCACCCTTCACAGTGCTTTAAGTAAGCTTTGTTATATTCCCAGGCTACTCCATAAGAGACATTAATTTTTGAGCGATCAAAAAAAACAAAAAAAACAATTCGTTCTCTCCATCCATTTCTGGTTTATTTGCTCTGTCAATAGTTCTCTCTCAATTTCTTATGTCTCTTTGATATTAATAGACTTGTATTGTGTATTGTCACACCGCGACTGACGTGAAATTTACTTGTTCCTAAATGTGGCCTTTGTTGCCAAGTAAACAGGGAGTGATATTCCATATTTCATGTCAATCTGTTTCTCATACCCCGAAACTAATTTGCACTTGACACCTGGCATTTGCTCCCGAGTCTCCTTAAATCACAGAGCTGCACTGGTGGGGTGTCGGGGGCTAAATGGCCTTCATCTAATCCTTCTAATTATGTGCACAGAAATGGCAAAGACGACCATTGCTGCCTGATTTGTGGCAATTTTCAGTGAGAAGATGATGTCTGTGGGCATGTAAACACATACTAATTAAGAAACAGGCTTCCACTAATTCCACGGCTAGTTAAAGAGATATCTGTCGTTTATTTACATCTTTACATCTTCCCCAAAATATGAAATATGAATAAAGCTATTTCCCACCAAGCGCGCACACACACACACACACACACACAGCAAGCCTCAGTATGGAGAAAATGTGACACAGGTGGGAGTGATGTTCCTTCCTCCAAACCATGTTCATGTCTTATTATGATTTCCAGTGCTGATTTCACCAGCTCAATAGACTTCCTTTCAAAGGGCAGAAGAGGAATTGAAGTGAGGACTCCAAAGTTGGCTGACTCCAAATGAAGCCCTGTGTCCAGTATGCATACCTATGGCAGGTCTGTGATGGAAATTCTCCTCTAACAATGGGTCAGTCATGGCAGGAGATGGTCTGAATCACAATACCAACTGGGTCTATTCACAGAGCTTAAGAACTTCTGAACAACAATCCTTTACCATTCATATCACTCCATTACCTGTACCTTTGCACTAGGCTTGTCTGTTCAATGCAAGTTTGATATTTAGAGTCTACTGCTGGGATCCCTATTTCAGCCAGTATGTTTGGAATGAGTTTGAAGAGTATTTCAAGAAGTGACCAAAGGGAAAGCGTCAACTGTCAACTTATCTCCCGTCAGTCTCATGAAGAATCATCTCTTGTCGCACTCCGCACACTTCACATGGCCCATCTAAACTCACCCCCTCGCAACTCTGGTGAGAATTAGATGAGAACGATGCGTCGTGCTTAGCAAATGACATTTGAAAAACCAGGGGGGAAATAAATACTGGGGGATAAAGACTCGACTCTAATGTTCTCAAATCCATTAGAATCTCATATTCACACATCACGGAAATCGCATTACAGGCCTGCATAATGTCATTTCTCTGGCTTTGGGAGCATAGCTGCAAGGGTGTGACAGTAACATCAAACATAATGGATTTTTGTCTTCACCCCACCCCCACCGCCACTCTCCACTGTTTCTCACATAAGCGGCTTCTGACTGGAAGCTGGGTTATTGTGCTTTGAGTAGCCATTCTTTTACTCCATGTCACTTTTTTTCCGTGTTTCTCTTTTTCTGTTGTAATAAATCTATCCTGCAACAATCTTGCTGTGGGAGAAGAGAAGAGGAACAGAGCAATGAACCAGCTCAACGCAAAAGAAACAGGGCCCTGCGCTACCGCAGTCTCTGGCAGTCCAGAAAGTTCTCTGACTCTCACCCTGTCGACGGGGGGGAGGCAGAGAGAAATGGCTCTGCATGAAACGGACCAAAAAAAAAAAAAAAAATTTTATTCAGCGAGACATTAATAAATCTCGGTATTTCGGAGCAAAACAGAAAGCAATACCACACATGGCAAGGCACGACACCACACACCGGCACTCACCAGGCTGCCCCCACCCCCTTGACAACAACAGAGCATGCGGAGGTAACATCTGCTCTCTGCCACACTGCATCGCACAAAACATTTCAAAGACCACCTGATGCCAGGAGACGCTCCTTTGGAGGTCGACTAACTTGCTGTAGTTTGGTTTTGCTGATGACATCTACCGTACGCTTAATCTCAGCTCTATATCCCTGTCCACTCCCTGTGCTGACACACAGGCAAATTGTGTGTTTGTGTGTGTGCCTGTGCAATCTATAAAACCATTATCAGAATGTGCTGTGATTGCAAGTCAGAGGTGATGTCGTACTGGCAATTAAGGCCTCTGCAAAAGGGTTGTAATTACTCTCCCTGGCGTCCTCTAGTATGCATAAATTTGACACTTGACAAGCGGTTCCCCGGAGCCAGGCCCCCCCACGGGGAGGACGTAGGCACTGCAGAGGGCATGCTTACTGGCTTGGGGCTAACGAACGGTGCCAATGTGAGACCGCAACGTTCACGGCCATGACTTGATTCCACGATTGCCAGCTTGCACTTTCCACGAGACCAAGCATTACGAGAGCACACACACAAGCCACGGCCCATAAATAGGGTAGAAGATTAGTGTGAAGAGAAAACGAGAAAGAGAGAGCAAGAGAGAGAAAAAGAAAGAGACAGAGAGAGAGAGAGAAAGCCTGTATTTCCTTTCTCCATCATCATTAATGTCCAGTTAATGTGCTGGAATCCTGCATACTCCCCTTCATCTAAAGAGATTTACACCACAGCACTCCAAGATGACAGCTGGCCGGAGGTTTTAATTTAATTTCGAGGCTCTGCGGTGCGCTGGGGTCTTGTGTTGTGTGAAAAGTAGCTACGGGAACAAAAAACATCACGAGCTTGAAAGCTACAAACGGAGACGGCCTCAACTTTTGAAAAAGTCCAACTGGTTGGCATTGAGCCACTCTTTTTTTTGAAGATTCCCACTATGGTTGCAAATGCAGAGAATAATTCCACCCCCCTCGATTCTGAATGGACACAAAAATGAGGTGTATTCAGATCAATAGTGTTTAACAAAATTGCCGGGGCAATTTCAACAGCATGAGCGTTGTTTCCTCCATTCAACCACCATTTTAATTCCCCCTCATTCTCTTGCACAGGCTGTCCCCTCTGTCTTTCGTAATCTTTTCTCTCCCTCATACAAACTGCTCCTCTATCCATCTCTCTCTCTTTTCCCTCTCTCCCTCCCACTCCTGTGTGTCAGATCTGCTCAAGTCTCCATTCACTCATATCATAAAGAGTCTAATGGGCTGTTATTACCTGCGCAGCATGGCCTCCGCTCAGCCACCATTAGCCCCCCTCAGCCCTGGTGAAAGGGCTCCATCTCCAGCAGGCAAAAGAGATGTGCTCCCCTGTCCCTTCGACTCCACTGGTCGCCGCCTTGGAAGCCACACAACTGACTGTTGGGGATGGGAGGATGGGAGGATGGGAGGATGCGTGCTGACTAAGGATGGAGAGCGTTCGTTGGACTGGATTGCTTTTCTGTCTACGGATCAACACAGGCATATTGTTTCAACAGATGGCATTGTATGTCAATTAACCACACACACATGCACACTCGCACACACACACACGCACGCAGGCACCGACTGTGACACACCACGACAGCGACTGTATGAAAAGAAAGAAACGGATAGAGATACCACACACATACGTGCGCGCACACACACTTACACGCACACTCGCTCGCTCGCTCGCTCACTCACTCACTCACTCACACACTCACACACTCTCACACTCTCACACTCTCACACACACACACACACACACACAGAGGGGGAGAGACACAAGAAATTATCTGCTGACCGCAAACGGCTGCAGTCTCCAGTAGACAAAATATAATTACAGGAAGGGCAGTCTAGACCAGCACAACAGATGCCGCACTTTCACCTGCTAGATCAATGCAGGGCTTGTGTCTGTGCATATTAACAATAGCTGCTAGCATGAGACAACCACAGATATCTCTCGCTCTCTCTTTTTAATCCTACATCACAACACAATCCCTCCCTCTCTCGCTCTTTTTTCAACCCTTTTTACGCATACTTTATGCTAATCTGTCTTCTCCATGTGAATGACCTTATGACACGAGCTGGAAAAGAATGAATGCAAAGGAAAAAAAAATCTGACATGAAAATTCACATGGAAACAATGAAAAGGAAAAAGATCCTGATATTCATATTAATTTCAAGGCATGTTAGATCAAACCATCTCTATGGGCACAGTAGTGTAAGAGAAAAAACAATAATCACAAAACAGGTCCTTCGCCTTTATCCCAAGAGGATACAGCTAGATCTGGGACTGTGATAACTAATTCTAATAACTAACAAATAACTTGAGCCCAGGGGGACAGAGACACACCTGCACAACACAGTCAGCCATCTTGTTTATTTCATCTGACAATCATGCAGGAAAGGGAGCCGGGAGATTTAATTTGACTGGACTCTGATGATGGTCAATTACTCAGTTTGATTTTTATTTAGAGCCTGAGCTCTCTCCTCCTTAACCGGCAAACTTCCCACTTAGCCTACAATTGGGCAGAGGTGAGTGGAGAAGAGTATCTCCGCTGTGACCTTAATTGACTCGTGGCTTCCCAAAAGATGGATTATCATACGCAACAGACCAATTAAGCTTCATTGGTAATCTGACCTCGTCTCGTGCTAAGGAGTCTCATATCTCCTCACAGAGATAAAGCTGCAGACCTCCTCAAGATGGCTCCCTCCAACTACTATCAGACCATCGCCACAGGAGTCACGAGAGAGAGTCTATAAAATGGCTTCTCAACAGTTTGCTTTTGCCGTCAGGGGGGAAAGCAAGAAGAGAAAGAAGAAGGGAGGGAGAGGAGGAGAGAAAGAGAGAAAAAAGAGAGAGGGAGAGAAAGAGGTAAGGGGATGGTTTGATGCAGTAATTCAGTCCTGATGGCATTCTCTTTCTCCTCCACATCAGACGCCAGACACCAGCCCCCCCACCTCTCAACCAACCCGTCCGGCCACCACCGCCAGCATCACCACCCCTCCCCACTGCCCATCATCACCCCTCAGAAGCCTGGCCCCCAGACAGACTCCAGGATCAATCAATTACATCTCCACTCCAGCAATCAAACAATGTTATTATCAGGAATCAACTCGCCGACCTGGAAAGTCCTGAGAATCAAAGGCTTCTGTGATGTCAGTTGCCAGGGTGCTGTGGTGTGTCGCTAACCGGCAGTGGCAGCCTGCCGTGCATGCTGGGAGGTTTAAGACGCCCAGGGAATACACAGGACACACACACACATACACAAGCACACACTTGCTCTCTCTCTCTCTCTCTCTCTCTCTGAGGTCTTGCAGATAGAAAAGAAGTGTGGACAGATACACAAAGAGAACCATATACTAAGAGAAAACAAAACGACCAGTTCCCATGGGAATACAAAAGCTTATATCTATTCAACATTTAGAAGTTGCAGGCTCATTTAAGGTATGGTATGTACATTGAGGTATGTGACCACAGTGGGAAAAGGGGGGGTGAGAAAGATTCGCCTCCTTCCATATAAATAAATAAAACAAATGCATGAACAAATAAATAAACAAACAAACAAACAAACACAAGGTTTAATTAAGTAGCCATGTCTCAGAAGCTGCACTGGGCAAGTCTCTGTAGACAAGATGATAAATGAAGCCAATACCCAGGGTCCTCTTCCCCCCAAATGGCAGAGACTTTGCCAAAGTGCACCCAGCACTGTTTAAGGGGGTGCTGGCCCATCGCCAGGCGAGCACGGATTAGAAGAGGGATAAACCTGTGTCCTGGAAAAGTCCAAATCTTCCTCAGTGGGTCCAAAAAGCCGACTGGGACAGAAGTCCTCTGCCTCCTGATCGACATCAGAAGAGATGTTACTCAAAATATTGCTTTGGACAAGAGGGCTGAGGTGATGGCTTTGCCCTGAATTTCTTGTGGCCAATCTGGCAGCGTGAAAGCTGCAGACAGGGGCCCTTCCAGCCTGCCGGTCTTTATGAACTCTCCCCTCTTTTGATGGATCACCACCTTGGCCAGACAATCTCTTTCATAGTCACTTGCCATCTAGAGAGTATGCCACTGAGACATAAACAACCACACACACGCGTACATAAACGCACGCACGCACGCACGCCTTACACCTCTCTTGATTTAAATACTCAACTGGCACAAAGTTGAAAAGTGAAAGAAAAAGTTACACACACATGCAAACATAAACACACTCATAGACAGAAACAGAGACACAAAGACCAGACAGAGGCAGACTGGCAGAGAGATAAAAGTAAATAAAAGGAAGTCCACACTCAAGTTCAATGGCCATCATTTCAGACATTTGAGGTTTAAAAAGCTCAATGCCCATTGAAATAATTCACTTCTTCAAAACCGTCTACTTCACACTTCACCCAGATAATGACTGTATCAAGTCAATGTAACACTGAGCCACTGAGATGCAAGATTAGAAAGAGAAGTGCAAAAGGATGAGGCAAGACACAGAGAGAGTGAGAGTAACCGAGTGAAACAATTCACACGGCCCTTCCAAGTCTTATTTTAGACGTATACGACACAGTCAAGCTTGTGTTATCACCCTGTTTAATTCACGTGATTCCTTTTTCACACAGCTGCTGGCCAGATTCACTGTCCACCAGAATCCGAATACGAGATGCAGCCAAGCGACGAGGACACGGGCAGGCCAGATAAGGGCCAAAGCTCTGGTCGTCAGGTGGAGAGAGACGCGGCTGCGGCCCCATTTGTCTCTGTAGTTATTAACAGAGCGGCCATTATGGCAGCTCACCACACTATATCCCAGCACTGGGGTCAAAGGTTGAATGGAGACCTATTAGAGCAAACCTAAGCTGCAAGTCCAGGTGAGGATCGGGCAGTAGTATCTGATGATCATTACTGCAGGTGCTCCGTCCATTGGTCCATCGGTAACTGTTAGTCCACATGTTTAATGCATAGGGGGGTGGGAGTGGGGGCAAAGACAGGAGGGTGATCTGGAGAGCCGGGATGATTAAGATCTGCTGTTTCGGGCGAGCAGAGGGACGCCATTTTGTCTGTGTGAATCTTTCATGCGGCACAGATGTGGATTCATGAGCAGTTGTGTGCTCTATCTCCACTTCCCTCCTTCTCCCTCTCCCCCTCTCTCTCTGTCAGAGGGTAGTGTATCCTGGCCAGTGATGATGGATGAGCCAGGGCTCTGGAGATCTCAGCCTCGGCCGGCAGATAGGCAGCAGTGGGGGGACACTCCTGAGGAGGAGGAGGAAGAAGAGGCCTGTGGAGCCATCATTAAAAAAGAAAAAAAAAAGAAAGAGGAGAGAAAGTGGAAGAGATGGAGAAAAAGACAAAAAAATGAGAATGTGTGTGAGGTGTGTGTGTGTGGGGGGGTAATATTTCTATTTCTAGATGGTGGGTCGTGGTCATCAGATCATTCTACCTCCCTGTCTGCCGGCTGTTCTCCCTGACTAAGGAGATTTTCTCCATTCCCTCCTCGAAGTAGTGATCGGCATACTTTCCACCTTTTGGAACACTGCTTAGTGACAAACCAGAACTCTGCAGACGCAATGCATCAGCTACTCTCTTTAATGGTAATTCAAAGTTTGACCCTAACACAGAAACGCACGCATGCACACACCACACCGCATCGCATCACATTTCCGGAGCCAGAGGCATGAGACAGGCGGTTCATCCAAAGGACTGGACACTGTAGGCATGCAAAATGTCCTGAGTGAGCACACGTGTGGTGTAGAGACCTGGCTCAGTTGGGAGATGTCTTATACACACATGCTGAGCCCCTGCTGAAGCCTGAGTCCAATCTGGAGCTGGAACCGCAGCGTGGAATCCTCCGGAGTTCACCTGTGCAGCTGGGCTTCACACATCAGCGAAATGCACCAGAACCCTGAGGAGGGAGGCTCTCGCAAAACACAAATCTGCTTTATGGGCATCTGAGCTGAAATGCTCACAGGATCCCAAGTGAGCAGGAGGCATACACAAGTTTAGGGGAGGGGGGTGGGGCTGAACACGAATATCTCGAAATCTTGACAAATCCTACTGCTCCTTCACTTTTGGATATTCTTTGTCAGAGGCAACAGAACCAATCAGAGACCCAACAACAAAGAGAGCGAAACAAACAAACAAAGCAACAAATGAAACACAAACATGTTGTGGGGGGGCTGCACTGGGGGGGCTGCGTCAGAAACAGAAATCCAGGGGAATGTGACCGCATCGATGAGCAGCGGAAGACGCGATTAACCTTAAGATACAAATGGAGCGTTCAGGGCTCCCCACTGGCAAAGAAATGCACACAGGCATCTATGAGATACAATCTCTGGTAGACAAGCTTGCGATATTGGATTTTAAAAGTCTGCCGAAACATCTGCTCTCTCTCTCTCTCTCTCACACATACACACACACACAAAGAAGGGGTTTCTGCTGAGCTGGCACTTTAAGGGCGGCGATGCCTGCACTGCACCCAACTTTTGGTTATTTACTCATGCAGTATGTGCAGGACAGAGGGCATCTCCCTGATAAAGAAAAGGAGGAACACATAAAGAGATATGGAGAAGGAGAAGGAGGAGAGAGAAGTAGACACAATGAAAGAGAAAGGATGATTCAGAAATAGGTGGAGGAAAAAAAGAGAGAAAGGAAGGGGGGGTGGGGGGTTGGGGGGGTAGAGAGAGGAGATAGTGACAGGTAGCTGCACCCGGGAGATTCATACGCCTGTGCATGTTGGCGGAGCTAATGTGCAAAACAAACAGCTCGTCGCTTCTCCTCCGATGCCTCCTGACCTTTCCAGAGATAAAAAAATCCCTTCTTCTCTCTGATCCACACTGTTGCTCTGCCTTCACGGCTACGCTCCATGACTTTAACAGTAGGACAGACAGGGAGAGGGAGAGAGACAGAGGGAGGGTGAGAGGAAAGACGAGACCAAGGGAGAGAATGGGGTATTTGTGCAAGGCAAATCCTTAGATACAGTATGCGCGTCTAAGATGCAGAGAGAGAGAAAAAAAGAAAGATCTGCATTGAGAATGCTGAGATGGCTTGAAGCTGACTTCATGGCCTTACAAAAACTGCATAAGTGCCTGGTGGTAAGTTTTGCTGGAATAATCAATACTATATCTGCATCAAATCTTGACACAAAAGCCCCTTTAGGCACCATTCAAATGCTTCCGTTCTACAGTCCTCATGTTAGACTTTTCTATAGGTCTCCTTCCAGTATTTAATTGGAGCCAAGAGGAGTACATCCATTTGAACAACAAACAGACAGACCTTCTACTGGGCTTTCTCTTGACTGGAGTGCTACTCTGTTTCACGCCCCCCCCCCTTTATGAGGGGGACTATGATCTGTTGGGGGACAATTTGCGGGTGGATTTTTGTAGGCCAGGCGAACAACAGTCTGTTGACAGGGGAGCGGAACGGAGCACAGCACCGATCGATTCCCTTCACCCCCCCATACACCACACACTGGGGAGGAAGAAAAAAATAAATAAAACTGGAGATGGAGAAGGAACAGAACAAAGGGTGGACTAAAATTGGGGGTAGGAGACGGCAAAAGGATAGTGTGAGAGGGGGCACTTGTTACACGATGACAAGCCCAGCGGATTATTGTTTCCTGACAAAAGGCTCAACTGGGAAGAGAATGAGGGCCACGCAAATTGTCAGCAGCCCTCTCCAATCACAAAGAGGGATTATTGATGATGGCGGCAGTGTTTAGGCAGCCCCTATGCCCTTTCAGCGAACCAAAGTCACAGCAGCACCAGAAAAAATTGCCTTCATTCTGAATGCAAAATGAAGGGGGAAAGTGTTACTCATAACTTCTAATTAATTTAACAGTGGAACATTTATCCGCCGCTAAAAAATTTAATTTGTAAAACACACCTGATTAAACATCAAGAGAAAAAATTATCCTGCCAAATTCTACAGCCACCAGTTATCAGTAAGTGGGGTCTTAATGACTTCACTCTGGTTCACCTTCATCTACAACTCCATAGCTCCCAGATTCTCTTCCTTCCTTAATCTCATTCCTTTTGCTCTTTCTCTCTTTCCCACTCCATCTCTCATGCTTGCTAAATTGCATGAGACAACACTTCCTATGCAATGCACACATAGCCCCCCCTCCAGTGTTAGGACTGCTCTCAGTGTAGATAAAGCAATAGTTTGGAGCAATTCCAATCATAGCTCTGTTGTATGAGCTTGCCAAGTGCTGTGGACTGGAAGGAGAGCGAAAGAATTTGGAACAGCACAGACCAAATACCAATGCAGCAGCTAACGCTAACTGAATGGCAGAGTGAGTAAGGAAAGTGAAAGTGAGCTTATGATGTCACTGAGTTAGCCTAAGCTGCGTGCACACTGATAAGAACCAAGAAACAGTCTTTTCTACTGACTATTTAGATAACTTAAGGTCACATAAGATCATGTGTGAGTAAAATGCAATTCACTGAGTCTGTCTTTGATTTTTTTTTTAAAGAAGGGGGTAGATCTGAGATAGACAAACAGTGACTTTTCACTTTCATTCATGCTACTTTAACACAAGATAATGTCAGACGATGAAAAAAAAAGGTGGCTTATTTGCACTGGAGTAACAAATGATTAGTGCATCCAGCCAAAACCGAATATGAAGCGACTCCAGATGAATTGCAATATATGTAGTCATTTCTTACATTGAAGAGAAAGACTGGACGGATCTGTCTTTTCCCTGTCATCACACTAAATGGAGCTCAACATGAATACATTGCAAGCTTTCATTGATTGCCTGTTTTAAAGTGGTGCACAGCAAAACTTTATGAATTCAGAGCTTCCTCTAAAACATCTGCCTGACGAAGTCGATAAACTCAACCAAAAGTATGCTAAAATCCTTTAACCGTTTTTTAGCATTGACAAGCAGCTTTTTGACATTACTTTGAAGAGGGGGAGGGAGATAAAAAATGAGAAGGCTAGAGAAAACTAGAGAGTCACTGGAGAAGAAATCCAAATGTTCTATATTAGACAGGGTGAGAGATGAAGATGCTGAGAATAAATAATCTCAAAACATGATTAGCAACTAGTACCAATGAGCAACTTTTAAGAGTTGAGTAACTGAAAAAAGTAACTGTAGAATCCAAGTCAAAACTAATGGGATACTGAATATAGAGAACATGGCCTCATTTTCCAAAAGATGACATATGGATGAAGAGTATTTTCTGTAGTACTCCAGACTGATGATGTACCGGCTCATTAGAAACGGTGTAGCTTGATCAACAGCACGCCATGTGCTCTGTATGTTTGTGAAATGTTCTCTTGCCGTCTCTCGGCCTCTCTGTCACTGTCTAAGTCCCACCCCATGCAGATGTTGTGAGGAGCCCCCTACTGTTGACAGGTCCCACCCTCTCTGTGAGGGCTGTGCGTCCGTAATGAGGCGTGGCTGATATTTACATCCCTCCTTAGATGCCCTGCACCAGAGGACTGACACAACACAAACCCCATACTGAGAGGGTGGGGGTGGATGGATGGGAGGGGAGGGCAGGGAAGCATTCGTCACTGTCCCACACCATGCCGCTCCATCCGCCCTCACTTCTGGCCTCCATCCTCTGTCGCCCACCCACGACCACCCAGCAACGGAGAGGCCAGAAGCCCCAGCATCTGCTCCCTCGCCGGGGTGTGATCACAGACACCCGGGCCCTGCCAGAGCTAATCAACAGTGAGCACGGATGCAGGCGAGGAGAGTGAGATTACAGGGCTCCGAGTGCATCCCCCCTCCACCGCCACCCTCGCTGCCGCTGCCGCCGCCGCCATCACCTCCATCCAAATGCCAACCTTGGTCAGGGCAGCAGGGTTTAAATACCACTCAAATGTCAGAGGGAGGCCCCACAAGTCAAACTAAATTACCACCTACCTGCTCTGAATCCCCTCACTACGTTCCAAATGTGCAGGTGCCAGAGAGAATATGTGTGTGTGTGTGTGTGTGTGTGTGTGTGTGTGTGTGTGTGCGCATGTCCGTGTGTGCTTGTGCCAATGTGTGTGTGCATATGTGGGCTTGCCTCAAGCCAGGCTGGCTGGCACATTAAATATTTCAGCAGCAGTTTGTTTTTTAAACACTGCCCACTCGGAGACACCTAGAAACACTTTTCACCAAAACACTGACAGGTTCATAGAGCTTTGCTTTCATGCTGATCGATTGGCTGCTGCTGTTGCTGCTCATACACAGCTCTCTGCCATGAAGCTCCCATAAAATGACACCATACGCAATGAAAACACACCATCTCCCATAAAATCCTCATATTGATCCTCGTGGTGAGATCTGATACTCTGCGAAAAGTGTTTTGGTGCCTCACTCCAAACGCTCAGTAGACACTTTTGGTAAAGGCAAGCCAATACATTACTTTCTTCTATAGACTGATCTCCCTGGGTAAGCAACCCAACAGGGTTATTGATCTCCACCTCAAGATAGAGTCTCAAATAGCCCAGCACGATCAAAATTACCAGCCCCCAAGCTGTTGAAACCTAACGTGCAACTTTCAATGCTCTAAATAAACTCCCCAGACACGGGTCTCGACTTATACAAAAACAGGCTCACACTCACGTGCAATTTTTTTGTTTGCATCTGGACCTAAAGAACGTGAGTAGCCATAATAATCAGTAGAAAATATGTATGATGAAAACACACAACAAAGGCCAAAAGACAGGAGGCCAGAACCCAAAGTCAAAATCACAACAACAACTACAGGGTCCCTGATGTGATGAATGCCAACACTTCCCAACAGACATAAAAAAGAGGGTGGGTATATCTGCCAATCCAGGTTTCATTCATGTCTCTCATTTAGTCTGAGCATCAAACAAACTAACTGTTTACGACCTGTAGCTCAGTGTCAGAGATAAACCTGGCATCCAACTCCCCCCTCTGTACTGGCATTCATGCAGAGTTCTGAGAGATGACCACAGATCTTTCTGTTTGCACACACTGTCCAGCTGTGGCTAACAAACACACACACACACACACACACACACACACACACACACACACACACTCACACACACTCACACACACACACACACACACTTTTGTGGCTTGTCATGACCACCCTCCCTCTTTCCATCTTGCCAGGATTTTTTGGGAGAAAGAAATAAAAGAAATAAAAGAGAGTGAACTTGGCCCCTATGGGCATTTTCTATTTTCTCTGTTCTGAGAAGATGACCTAACGATGCTTACAGGAGACCAAAAAAATGGTCAGACTAGCTCAGCTGACAGTTCTGACATTCCACTACAAGTATCCCATGTACTCCATATAAAATAATGGCAGCAGGTTCTTTACCTTATGTCTCTCTCTGCTAGCCAGAGATGGGTTTTTGCTCTACCTCTTGAGGGGGAAGTTCAGAACTGACAATGAAGAACTAATGACACAACACGGTTAATTAGAAAGGGCTGAATATTGACTAAAATGGAATGAGCCAAGGTCCCTCGCTCTGAAAGCTTGCTATTAAGACAAATAATTACTCAAACAGCTGATGGAGCATGCTTATTGATTAGAACTAACAGTACACACCACCCAGGCCTCCATGCTCTCTCTGGCTGTTACAGTTTCAGGCAGTTAGAGAGGGTTTGACAACAACTGCAGCTGCAAAGCGAGCAAAGAGTGGTGTTCAGTGACATGACGTCTACCACTCAAGCTTGGAGGATTTTAAAAATTCGGACAATGTGTAATGGATGCTGCAAAGATGCATCATCCCATAGAGGATGCAATCTAATTACATCGGGGTTTGAAATCCGATTCCTTCTGAGACTTCCCGAGAACAGAGGAGATGAACTAGGACACACTCAGCAACTGAAATTCAAACCATCTCTGGATGAATATACGGACGAATTTAACAACATGCTCCCAGATTAACAATAGCCAAGAGAGGACAACAGGTACAAAATGTCATCCCCTTCTGTTTACAGAAAGCGGAGATCTGGACATACAGGAAATGGAAAGAAATGAATTGGATGATGTGTTTCATCGTTCCCTGAGAGGGACATGAATTGAATTGCAAGGAACATCAGTATTCTCTGAGTCATGTCATAATGTGGGTTTGTTGACCACTGTCCTGTTACATGTCCATAATGCACCGGTAATATAACGAGGCATTCGCGAGGCCGGCCCGAGAATGACGCAGATTGGAAAATTGAAAGCAGAATTGAGCGGGAAGCAGGGCCGCTCCATCTCGTTCCATCAGAACACATCAAACTCAGTAGTCGGGGCAACTCACTATTTGTGCATTCTGTTTGCGTGTGTGCGTGTGTGTGTGCGTGTGTATGGAAATGTCCCTTCTGTAGGTAAGAATAAAATGCATGTGCACAGCGTGTCCACACAGACAGAGAAGTAAGGACAATGTGTGTGCATGCATGCAGACACAGAGGAAAGCTTGCAGTCTTTTGATGCAAACAGGAAGAGGTGATGCAGTGGGGACGGGGGAGGGTTGAGAGGTGTCCTACCTGAGTAGAGGCTGGAAGATGACAGTGATGTTTCTGGCTCCAGGCTTGCACAGGAATTTGGTCTCACCACCTTCAATCAGGTTGTCATCGGCACCACCTGAGAGAACAGAGGAACAGGAACCATAAGCACATACAGCATTGAACTGTAGTGAGTGTAGCCAATTATATCTCATCAACCAGCCAGGAGACAACACAGACAGATCAGTAGTATGATTCAGAGGGTGCGTAGACAGAAAATGAGCAGAACACATTCACATTGACATCTGCTATGTCAACACACACACACACGATGCAGACTGTGTGAACAACTGCCCCATTTGATGATGATCACATCTCAATTTGCCAATTCCTGTCTGATAAAGCTGCATTACACTTCAGCAAACACAAGTGTGTACAGCAGCAAACCCCCCTCCCCAACTCCCCCACCCCCATCTCTCCCCCCGTCTACCCATTGCCACCTCTCAGCAAGCTAACAGGTTAGTGAGGAAATGTGACAGTGTCAATGGACGGGTCTCAACACCATGCACCTGCCCCTATTAAATCCGCTGATCCCAACGTAACCGCTGTAATTGACAAGAGAGCAAGCCGCGCGTGGCGGTTGATGGGGAAAACAAAACAAAACAAAACAAAAAAAGACGACAGCAGAATGCCCCGTTACCTCCATCAACAAAGATGCCCACAGGAGCGTGGATGAGTTGCCTCTCCACCCCACCCCCCACCAGTGCTGTGCCAACTAGACATCATCACTACAGCAACATCACTACATCACTACAGTGATCTGTGTGATTTTAAAGTCAGCCATTCCAAGATGGCTGCTACAACAGGCAAATGTCTGTGTAGGAAGGCGAGTGACAAAAGGTCAAATTAAAAAAAGGCAGAGAAACAAAGTAGAGATGAAAAGTAGAGAGGAAAAGATGAAAAAGAGAGGGGTACAATACAAAGAGCAAGTGAATGATGAGGCAGAGCAAACTAAAAGACTCCAGTATGACTAAAGCTGGGAACAGACCTCGTGATTTTTTGAACAGGCTGAGTCCGATACGTCTGGGAGTTAGTTATAAACACAAGCTTAACAATTTAGTGGTTGGATTTTTATTTTTTAATGTCATAATTGGTACCATAGCATGCATAACGCAGAGCAGTCAAGACTACGTCAAACATTTTTTGTTCAATCTGAATAGCATCAACAGTGGAAAGAATCGCAAGGCTTCAAATCGGTCACCAAAACACACACAACAACCCCTACCTTTTAAAAACCACAACTCATCATGGATGTTCCATCACATCAGACTTGGGGTTAATACACCCAAAGACTTAAATATTCAGTAAAAACACAATGTTGCATTTCCCTTCAACAACAATTCAGTTTATATTGCTGCAGTGAGATATCTGGGAATTAGTACGGGGAGTGAGTGAAAGGAAGAGAGAAAATGGCATAATTATGCTGAAGCGTAGAAAGTCATTTTGCACCTGAGTGTGTATTTTCAAACGAGCATAAGCAAGTATCTATCTGGAGTAGGTTGTGTGTAGATGAGTGTGTGTGTGTGTGTGTGTTTGTCTGTGTGTATGAGTGGGTGGGTGCCACATGTTTGTGTGTGTATGCCACCACTGACAGCCCCATAATTACAGCATGTGTCTTGCGGGGCCCGTGCGACATCAAGCTCATCACGCTGTCAGTGCACATCGGGAGGACAACGGCTCATGTTGCACCGCTCACTGCTAATCCACCGCGACTGCCCGTGATCTGAGCCTAGAGGGAGCCAGGGAAGCCTCTCGCATCCAGATGCCTGCTGCATCACACCCCCACCCCTATGTGTCCATCCATCCTTCTCTCACTCCCTCTCCATTGCACTCCCTCTTTCTCCATTTCTTCATTTCATGGCACTACTCTCAGCATCTTCCCAATCCTCTCTATTATTCGTTCTTTCTTTCTTTTCTTCTCTTTAGTTCTCCTTTCTCTTTGGCAGCCTCGAAGGATGCCTCCAGGATGCCTTTTGTGGGACAACAGATCTCGTTCACAACAAGAGTTTTTGTCTTTATTTGACAAAACAAGGAGTAAAAGAGAGCATGAGCTTTTAAAGTGGCTCTATGTGAAAAGGGAAAAAAAAATACTCAAAGGCCTACATTCTCCCACTCGTTGTTTTTTTTCTGCATGAAAATCATTTCTGTGGAAACCCCATGCTTGTTGCTAAGCGGAGACGGAGCCCACATCCAATTTTCCCACCTCCTCCTCCTCCTCCTCTCCCTCTTACTCCCTCCGTTCTCTGCTGCCAATTCAATTAAGAGTCAATTACGAGCACCAAACAAAGCTGCGCCCACACGCCCTCCTACAGCATCAGAGAACAACAGTGAGGGGGGGGGGGTGAAAAGAGAGAAGAGAAAGCAAAAGAGATAGAAGAAGAAGAAGAGGAGGTGGAGGAGGGTTGAATTCATGTGCAGCGCATCTATTTGCAGCCACGGACAAAGACCATGGAAGTCATCAGGTAACTAAGAAGAATTAGAGATCTACGGATTACATCCAATGATTCAATTGCCCCCACATCTCTATTCACTTCCGATCGCAGAGCCCCCACTGGTTTCCATGGCCTCTGATCTAGTGCCAACTTAGCATGGCATGTATTAATATTCAAATTAAGCTTGTTAATATTAATGACTGTTATATGGGCTCTACAGCTTTGTGACAGTAAGAGATCTGGACCTTCTGTCATCTTTTGTTGCAGAAAAGCATAATAGACCATGGAGTTTGCAGAAGAGTAGCACTTCCAAGGGACTTGTGTTTGGATGTTGCGCTGTGTGTATATGGACAGGGATCCTGAGTATTTCAAAATTAAATCCTAGTTGAAATACTGTACACTGTACTGCAAGCACAAGTCTGCTCTAGTCTTGCACCTGTTTGCATATGAATAATGTTGCTCCTGGTTGGTATTGAGCTGATGGGTAACAAGCAGTGAGGAGGCCCCATTGTCCCCAGTGGCAGGATCTGATCCCGGGATTAAACCAGACTAAGGGTAAAGGGTGTGTGTCAGGGCCCTGGAACAGGCTTCAGGGCGCTGGGGATGAGGCGCTAGCTGGGGGTGGTGAGGGTGAGTGTGTGAGAGTGTGTGTGGGGTGGACAAGGGGATAGGGCGGAGGCGGTGGTGTGGGGGTGCTAATGAAGGCAAATCCAGCCGCCCCTTCATCCGTCCCCATGGGCCCCTGCAGCTCCAGTAGGCCACAGCAGCTACACAGCCTCTCCAGCCAGCCAGCCAGCCAGCCAGCCTCCCATGTAATCAAGCCAGTCAGTGACTTAGTGAAATTGCATTAGCCACAGTCTCCTGGCTTTGATTAGAATTGGGGTTTGATCTGTAGCGGATTCGCACTCCCGTCTTCTGCTCTGGGCAAAGAGGTGAGATTTGGGGGGGTGGGGGGTGGGGGGTTTTGACATAAAAGCAGAGTTATCGGACGTGCAATGCCTTCTGGATCATTGTGACAGGTCTCTGCAGACCTGTGGGCATGCGAGTGTGTGAGTGAGTGAGTGAGTGTGTGCGTGCGTGCGCTGGTGAGGTAGATGCTTTACAGGGGCCGGGTACACAAGGTGTAGTACAAACAGAGCAAACCCACTTATAATCCCTCATTTACGATGAGTGTCAGGGTTAGTAGCACTCCGTCAGCATAATCTGAAATGTCAACTTCGGCCAGATCAAAGCTCCTTCGGTAATGGCTTTTTTTTCCCCACTTGTCCCTGCAGTGAAGGATGGAGGCCTCAACATCCACCATGTCTGGAACTATTTGAGGAGGAGTTATTTGACTGGCTACATGCAGCTACAAAAGTGTAATTGGTAATCCCAATGCTGGCAACTACTGTATACAAAAATATAGATGCCTATGTTGGGGTAAATCAGAAGAAATATAAAGTTGTCTGGGACTGAAGACGCTTCAAAACTGTACGTATGATATTCCATAGGATTAGAAACACTCTTTTTTTTCTCTAGTGCTCTACGTCTCTGGAACACAAGCTGTAATAGTACTGAAATAATGAGAGGTCAGAGTGAGAGTTAAGTGAGAGTGTAAGAGTGGATTGTTTGTGTACAGCTGTTTTTGAACTTAAATGTAAGTGTTTGCGTTTCTTTTCAACATGCGAATGTGTGTAATGTGAAAAAGTCACACTATATGAAAGTGTGTCTATGTGTGTGTGCAGGTGTGTAAGTGTGCAAACACTCATGGTGCTACTTGAGCTGTCATGACTAAACCAGTGGCTGTAATAAGATCAGGCCAATTCAATAATTCATGAACTCTCCCGGCTGGCTTGCCAACTCTGCCTCTACACCACACTGCCCACTCCTCCCCACCCCCACGGTCATGTGTCCTCGCGTCTGATTGGCTCCTAATGAGCTGCTTCTATTATTAAAATTAATTTGAACAATCTTCTACTCGCCCCGCTTGCCAGACAGGAGAGACTGTCAGGGGAGTTGGGTGCCACTGCTACTCGCCTATGATACCCGATAAATAAATATGGAAATGTGGAAATTGAATGAGATTAATTATTGAATGTGTCAGTGCCCATGGGTTTTGGTGACCCAAACGTGCACATCCACACACACACGCACAGATGCATGCGCAATAGGCCGAAAGACCTCTGGCTGACACAAATTTTATGAAAATACCCTTTTGACTGGTTAACCAGCTGTGCACGCTCTTTAGGAAGAGCCATATTGAACATCATCTGTCAACCCCTGTTTAAAAAAGAACACAAACATTATTCAGAAAGCTTCTTTGTGTTTGTAATGCATTCCTATTCCAACCCTTGACAAGTATTAGAAAATCATTTAATTTAATTTAATTAAATTTAAGCATCAAAGGTCAAGCATCAAAGGTTGTTGGTTATGAGTTTGCATGTGGTTTTACACTTCAGTAAAAGAGATTGAAGGGGTTTGTATGTGTGTCAGGAAATACATCTGTGTGTGTGTGTATGCTCTCCACCTTCAAGAAACTCTTGAAGACCCAGCTCTTCCAAGAATACCACCTGGCCTAAATTTTAAGAATGCACTTATACACATCTTATACTCAATTTCTCTTTAATACTGCACTTTTTATTACACTATTGCACTTTCTATTTAAAATAGTGCAGTTTTCATGTTAGCAATATGCACTCTGTTAGTTTCTTTCATTGTGTTGCAGCTTGAATGTTATCCTCTTTTGTAAGTCGCTTTGGATAAAAGCGTCTGCTAAATGCATAAATGTAAATGTAAACGTGTGTGTTTGTGTGTGTAGCAGCTTGTCATGCTCTTCATCAGCTCTCCTGTGGTTTAACTCTATAGCTGCAGGACACTAAAACAAGCCCCTCCACCTTCAATTAAGCCCTCTCCATCCCTCTGTGCTCTCCCATCACACAGGTGGGGCCACCGCCTCCACAGGGAACACAGGGGCAGACCTCTGCTGATTGGCTACCACATGGTGCATCCTCAAGTTCCTTTTTGATCCAGGTTGTGGGTCTATAGTGTGTGTCTGCTTTACGTGCTGTGTGTGTGTGTGTGTGTGTGTGTGTGTGTGTGTTTAAGCACATATACTGTGCTTGTGGTTAAATGGCATGAAAACCTGTGTGGTTTAAGAGAATGCTTGTCTTAAAATTGTATTTGTTTTTGCCAGAGGTGCATAAGTGTGTGCATGTTTGTTTGGTGTACATGTGTTAGGGAGAGTTATGTGAATTCTAGAGAGGGAGATAGGAAGAGTTTGACTATGTGTGTGTGTGTGTGTGTGTGTGTCCTTCTCCCCTCCTCTCTCCCAATCACCCAGGGTCTGAGATTAAAGGTAAACACGCAGCTGACAGCCTCCATGATGACAGCCCCTCGCTGATTAAAATTAGCCTGGTTGGGAAACAGTCGCACAGGTTTTCTTTCTCTCCCTCTCTCTCTCTCTTTTTCTCTCTCCCTCTCTCTCAGTTGGTGATTAGAAGCCAAAGCCCTGTCAGCCTTCAAATGACAACGACCCCGCCCCCCCACCCCACCCCCCACCAAAACAGACACAGGCTGACACACACATACACATAAACTGACAGACAGGCACGCACACACAGGTTCACTCACAAAAACACCTCTAGCTGAATTTACCCACCAAAAAACACAGATAGGAGGACAAACTTTTTTCCATACATTTTCTGAAGCACGTACACACACACACACACACACACACATCATCCACATAAAGTGCTCAGACACATACTGAATCATATTGCTAGTTTGGAGGGGTTGTTCTCTCTCCTGTCTCCCCATCCAGAAAGACTGTAGAACTTCAACCACCAATCCAAACCCATTTCCTTTCCTCTCTAATCACGGACGCCATTACCAACTCAACGCTGGTGTCTCCCGGCAGTCTGCAGTCTATCCATCAGAGGGAGAAACCAGGTTGGGACAAGGCTTCCGCCTGGGCTGTGCGGCGGCTGCCGCCGGGGCCTCTGGGATGCGATTACCTTCTCGCGGCGCTACGGCACGGAGAAAATAACAAGCCAATCTCATTTCAACACTCAGCTAATTCAATCATCTGCCAGTGATGAGATCTACCACAGGATTTCACCACCAGTGAAAGACAGAGAGAGAGAGGAAAAGACAGGGAGAGGAGGGAAAAGAGGGAGGATAGGAGGGAAAGAGTAAATCAAAGCCCAAAGCCATAATGTTATTTTAGCGATAATCATCATCCCAATAGAAATCATGGGTGAGCAAACACACACACACACACACACACACACACACACACCAGCTGCTGTAATTTCCCTCACTCCTTTGTTTCTCTGGAAAACAGACATGGAAGCACATCCACGGAGGTGTGGGTGTGAGTGTGTGCTTATGCGGTTGTGTACATGTGTATGATGCACTTTCCTGGTCTTTCTCCCGTCAGCACCTGGAAGAACAGAAGCACCACACCTCGCTACAGGCCATCATCCAAGACAGCAGAAGCTGCAGCAGCAGCAGAGATGGCAGACACTTGTCACCTGGAAAATGCGTTGTGGCGTGTTCTACAAGTCTGTGAACAGACATGCGTATGGTACACATACACCATGCCATCAACCATGACAACTAGGAAACAGTGACAAATGACAGTTGTCAAATGCTGTGAGAACCACTACAAATAGACACTGGTTGGTTCTAATCAGTATGCCATCACTCAATATAGCTGCCATTACCCCATACATTTCACAAACAGTTAAACTATCTGCCTGTCTTAACATAGTAGGAAGAGAGACAGAGATCTGAGCAGCGGATCTCCGGGCCTGACTATTTTGTCTGTGGATGAGACACTACTGAGAGACAGGCTCCATCATGACGACACCTGATGAAAGTTAAAAGATAATGACTTGTTACCCTTGAAGTGGGCACAAACAAATGAATAAGGGTGGTTTGATGCTGTGTTCTGGTTGAACAGAAAGGGAACTCCTCAACTCATTCTTTGCCATTGATTTCTGTCCAATTCCCACAGGCTCTCTGTTGTCCTTTGGAAAATTAATTCATCAGTAAATAAATGAAGAAATGAAATGGGCAAACTGCAATAGGACCACAGTCGCAGCCTGTGGCCGAGACTGATTAAAAGGAGCTAAGTGGATCTATTAAAACACCAACCTCCAGAGTGGGTGTTTGCACACACAGACAAACAAACAAACACAAACACAAACAAGCTACGGCTGATTAGGCAGTGGACTGCGTAAAGGCAAGGCTACAACTTCAATAGAACAAGAAAAGGTGGTGTTCTATCCAAAAGCCTCCAGACCAAATCCATACTAATCCAGATGGATTTAACATCGCTGCCAATAAGGTTTTGCTGAATAATAATAGCAGTCATCCCAAGTGTCTGGTGTCTGCATACAAGATGAGTCATCCCGAGCGTCTAGTGTGTGTATGCTATTGTGACGCATCTTTCCTGAGTCTTCCTCCCACATCTCCTCTGAGTGAGAAAACATGGCGGAGGAAATGGTGGCAGATGTGACTGGGGCTGACGCTTGTTCCTGCGCAGACGGCAGAGGCACTCGAGCGATCAATTACTCTCGCCTGTCGCCATCCAGCTCACAAGGAAGAGGAGCTGCTCCATTCCGCCACAGATTTGTGGGCTGATAAGAAACGCAACCACATCACTCATTCAGTCAGAGACACACACACACACACACCATTACACAAACACACAGAGTATGACGTAGTACAAGTGCCGCCTGTGAGCATCCATTTGCCCACTCACACACACTCAGTCATTAACACACACACACACATACACACACACACACATACCATTTCAAGTGGCATCTGTGGGTCTCGGTGCCGTTTTGGACGGAGGTTTCGGAAGATGCCACGCGGCGTTTGGATGATCACTTCAACTCTGTGCGGCTGTCTGCTCAATCAGGGCCCATTTAGCACAGACACCATTAGCCTTTGAGCCTGCCTCAGCTGCCAACAAGTCAAGACTACAAGCACTCGCTTCTTCCCTAAGTCATAGTTTTGTACAAATGTTCACATACACATAGTTTATGCTGTAGAGGTATAAGAAAAGCATGTTTCTCAGAAAATACAGAAAAATCGGTGGCACACAGTCATGTCGATGTCTGTTAAATTGTTGTGTGTGTGTATGTATGTGTATGTGAGAGAGAGAAAGTGAGTGAGTGAGAGAAAACCAAGCTGACAGACAAACTTTTTCAACTAATCAGTCACCATTGTTACATCAACCTCATCTAAAAGCTCTTTGTTAGTATATGTATGTGTGTGTGTTTTCTAGACACAATTCATGACTTCATTATTACCTTTTCTTCTCTTTGCCCCCACATAACTCCCCCGTTGTTTTTTTTTTTTGTTTCCCCTTTCGCTGGCATCTCTGCCAAATGCTCCACTGATTGTGTGTTAAATTAGCCACAGGCGCTCCTTGTCTCACAATCATGGCCCTCAATAGAGCCCTGTCCTTGTTGGCCAATCACATTTGGGCTCAAGCCTCACTGGCCAGTCCTGTTTATCTCAGCATGGCCAGCGCTGATTGCAGCCTGTCTCACCAGTCTGGCAGCCATTCTCCCCCCCTCTCACCCCCCCCAAGCAGGTGCGGATCCATCCCCAAATTTCACCCATTGGTGAAAAAGGGATAGAGAGAATTAGTTATAAATAACGAAATAAATAAAAAGTCAAGCTGCAAATGCAGCTGAAGATCAATCAAACCTTTGTGGCATTGCTGGTTACAGAGACAAAAAAGGCAGGAAGAGTGTCTGAAGAGGGTTCTGATCATGTTTAAGGCCAAAGTAACTCCAAGTCCATAGTACTCCTGTTTAATACTCACACGACTATTCCCCTCACCGGTTCAATTTTCTGTCATCTCTCAGATATGGATATGATAAATCATGATACGTAGAGTCAGACAGAGCGGCTGAAAGTATTGATAATTTTTACAATGAAATAGTTCGCTTCGTTATTTTTGGCAATGGGAGTGACCAAGCCAGGCCACCACTACCAGCATGAAGCCTATGGGTTCTGTCCAACACTTGACACACTCAGGGTGGGCTTAGAGAGGCAAGTGTTTCTGAGGCTGGCGTTACGTGATGGATCAGGCCAGGTGTCTTGGGAGAGGAGAGCGACTGCTGGAACAATGGATCCTAGCTGGTGCGAGGCCAAGGCTTCCATTACGGAGATGTCAGGGCAGCCCACTGTGATAGTCGAGACTGTGGCCTGTGCAGATGAAGACATGGAGAACTCAAGCACTCTCCTCCCTCCCACACTCCCACACACACACTCTCTCTCTCACACACACATACACACACACACACACAAACCCCCACAACCACACATGAACACAACAACAGCCACACAAACACTACCCCGCACACACACACACACACACGCACACACACACACACTCTCCCCTTCTCTCCCACCGTGAGACATTTTTCCATTTGCACCTTTCCCTCCCTATTGTGCTGCACAAATCAGGCTGACAGAAAACAGCACTCACGCTCCCTTGGACCAGTCAGTCACCGAGCGCCAGAACCACTCTACACTCTACAGGGAGCTACACCATTATGCATAAACAAGATTGCTAATACAAGATTGCCATTCTTTCATCCCAGGCGCGAGGGCTTTGATGGGAAAACTCTATTTGGGCTTGTTTTACTGGTGTGAGGGAGGAGAATGTACCCTCTGTAATAATAATCCCCAAAGCCAATTCAAATGCTAAATGCTATTTTGTGTGTGTGTGTGTGTGTGTGTGTGTGTGTGTGTGTGTGTTCTAGCCCGGTGGACTTTGACCTAATTCAAAAGATGCAAGCCTATAAGCTCACCAGGTTTGCAGTCTTTTAAGTGCACTCTGGCAGCCTAATTGTGATTCCCAAACTCATGTAAAATAATGAAAAAACAGACCACAAAAATATGCTTCTAGTGAGGTGATGCTTCATAGGGGCAAATGGGGTAAATGTCACACATAAAATCACACTGCCAATGGAAATGACAAATTCTCTTGCCATTTGTCCAATCATTCACACACATCTTTGAGAGAGATGGAAGAAATCAAATGTGATGGAATCACTCAAGGCAGAGTGTTTTTTTTTTCTTTCTTTCTTTCTTTCTTTCTTTGTGTGGTGGACCTTGGTGTATTGTGCTGGCCTGCACTTGGGGGAAAAGTCCAAGATGACATTTTCCACCTCAATGTCGCTTTCCCATATTTTATTCATTTTTACTTGACTGTTGATGTACAGCGTCCCCCCTCTTTTTTGTTAGATGAAAGGAAGAAAAAAAGATGACTGTGGGGACCTGAGTGAACAGCACTAAAAGCAAGGTACAAAACGTGTGTGTCTAAAGTAATCAGAAAATGTCAAAGCCGTTCTACATAATGATCTATTTTGAAATATTGATCAACCTGCTACAAGCCTGAGCTCTGGTCCGGTGCCCTGGTTAAATATATATTGCAAAACAGATAGGTAGCTGCCTTGGAAAGCAAAGATACTAGGCTTGCCTAATAGAGTGACAAACCTTGAGACAGAAAAAACAGATCTTCACACACAGGCAAATACAACAGTACTGCCAGCAAAGATCAGAAAGATATATACCAAAGCACAGAGAGACTTGAAGCCTCCAGCTCCCCAAGGGCCTTGTCTGAAGGGGGGAACATCAGGGAGGACTCACTCCGAGTGTGGGAAATCACACACCACCCAGTCACGAGCGCCTGCCAGTCAGTCATGCCGCCTCAAGGGTGGATGACAGCCAACCACAGGCACCGTCTCAGACATAACACTGCATTATTAATGGCCAAATCTGTAATATGCTTTGGTTACCGTTTCTGCTCATAACCATCATCCACTCTGGATGATGGACCCTTTAGAACTTACTGAGAAAACCTTTCTGTGACCTCCATTTGTTTACACCTGCTGGGGGGGGGGGGGCAACAAGACTAGTCCAATTTCCCATGATGCCCCTTGGCAGGAAAAGCAGCATTTTCTAGAAGCCTTTCTCAAATAAACTCAGTAGTGACAAGGCCATGGAATTGGTGGAAAATATGGACAGAAATATTCTGAAACAATATACTGCAACTCCAAAAGGTCTCAAGGAGGTTGCATAAAAGTGAGGCATTAAGTTTTAAGAGTCTCTGACAATTGACTAGGATGACTAGGACAATTCCTTCACCTCTGGCTAGTGTTCTTGTGCTCTGTCCATCCTGCCTAAAACCCAATTAATAAAATACAAGGGAAGTCTCTCTCTCTCTCTGTCTAAAGGTGCATTTTCATATTTCTAATTTATTTCTACACAATGAGTGCTGAATGGCAGCCATGCGGCCGTTCTAATGAAAACAATGGTTTGAAACCACGCCACTCTGCACCACTTCTCTATTCCCACGTTCAAAAGCTCAATCACAGCACAGACTTGTTTCACTTTTTAAATGTTTTCTCTCTTTCTCTCTACCCCATCTCTCTCTATCCTCCTTTATCTCTTTCTCTTCAATCTTTCTTTCTGCCATTCACCTCACAGACACAGGCATGAGTTGAGCTTTGTGATGGGGTAAGGAGGAAAAATCTCATCTTTTCAAAATGCTGCCAGGCATTCAGCCGTCCAAATATTTTCCTCTTTTTCGTTACTTCAGAAATAGCGAGGGAAGACAGAACAATAAAAAAGAGGATGAGAAAAAGAAGTGAGAGACTCTTTGAAGCCCATTTGCTGTCTTATCGGATGTTAATCTGTACATTTCACTCTCTGCCGACAGCGCGTGCCTGGTCAGCGATGAGTGGCGTTTACAATCAAATGGAATGTAGGTATTGACTGAAAAAATCCACAAGATTTAGGAGAGCCTCTGCTAGGCCAATGCTTACACTAGAGAACACACACTCCATCTGCTCCAACTCAATACACACATACATAGCCTATATTACACTATACTATACTATCCTATAGGATATAGTACATGGTATAACACTTAAGACACTCTGACAAATGGTGCTTCAAGACCTTTTGTCAAACTTTTGGAAAACCAGGTAAAATAATAACACATAGAAGAAAGCCATGTCTCTGGAACCTGCATTTTATTTTATTAAAGTTTGCTGTTCTCCTTAAAGTTCCTTCCAGTTACCTCAATGTTGTTGTTCTTTGTTCCTCCTCTACCCCCCCCCCCCCCCCCACACACACCCCCCTTCCTCACCCAACCTTTTCTCTCCCCTATCTCCATCATTTCACACAGTCTGTGTCTCAGAGGCATAGGGTGTTGGAGAAAAGAAAAAAAAAAAGCAAAAAAAAAAAAAAGCATGGCAGCCAAACAGTGCTGTCAAGCATCGCTGATTGAAACCACAAGGTCACTCTGCAGTGAGAGAAAGGAGGAGAGGAAAGAAAGAGAAAAAAAAAAAAAACTTGAGACAAGATGCTCTCCAGGGAGCCTGTCGCTCTCTCACCCACAATGTATGTGTGTGTACATGAGTGTGAGCATCTGAGTGTGTGTGTGTGTGTGTCTGGGTTTATGCAGATATGGGTGTGTGTATGCACTTTATCTGTGTTTTATTTTATGTCTCATCCCTTCAAAGTCCGACAAAAACACAGTCAATGGAAAAGGACACGGCAAAGTTAAAAACCATCCTCTTACTCACACAGTCCAAGAGCCCTATCTGGTATCTTCCACCACTGAACCTTACAGTCCACAGCCCCCGCCATCCCCTTCCCCAAACACACACACACACACACACACACACATAGAGGACCCTTTTCCTCCTTATTTCATGACTAGACTCCTCCAACCCTGAGGGACCCCAGTAGCCTCCACTCACCCTGCAGCTCTCCACTCTTGCTGTACAGTTCCCTCCTCTGCTCCCGCAGGTAGGCACTCATGCTGATGGCGTGGGAGGACGATTCAAACCTGTGGGGGAGGGAGGGAGGGAGGGCGAGTGGGTGGGGGGGGGGTAGGGAAGAGGAGGAGGAGGAGGAGAGAAGAGGATGCGAGCAGGTCAGTCTTCAGTCATCCTTTTTGCTCCCAGACACACATCAAGAAGCAGACATCTACTGAGGGAGTTTTAACACCGTTTCGCTTGAGAGAGGCAATTTGGCTTCCACGTTCATCTAGCCTTTGCCTGTAATTCACCTTGAAGAATTGTAGATCAATATCCTTTTTGTTATGGCCAAGGAAAATTGCTTCTACGGTAAATACACACAAAAGCAAAGGTAGGGAAAGAAAAAAAACATTGCTGCACTTCTCTAAGATAATGAGATCTATGATAACACTCAGTTACGTTGATTTATAGTGTCTCATACAGTTTCTCACAGCCTCTATGTGGCTTACTTAAAGAGTGACTGTTTGGGCCGGACAGGTCTCTTTTTGGCGAAGAAGGCCCCAAAGTCACTGGCGGCACTGGTGTAGGAGAGCTGAGCTGAGGGCTCAGCGGCACTGCGGCTGTTCTTCACGTCCAGGTAGTCCATTAGCAGCACCTGCACAGAATGGATGGAGAAGGAAGAAAGAAGGAAGAAAGAAAGAAAGGAGCTTAGTTAGTTCTATCAGGCTTGCATGACCCAATGTGGGAGTTATCTGTTCAAAGATGAAACAGGAGGCAGATCTCTGGATTGATTAATTCACTTAAGATTAAAACACTTCTCTGAGCCACGCCTGCCAAAACGAGCAAATCTGTTTGCACACCAACAACCAGGGGCCCATCAGTCCAGCTTGTATATGAAGCACTGGGCTCCAACCACTCTGCCATACCCATTAACCTTGATTAAAACTGTAAACACAAGTTAATAAACCTCCCCCCTCGTGCAGATGGAAAGGTCCTATGGCAGCAGACTGAATAGAGAGAGCAAGGGAAAGGGGGGGGGGAATAAACAAAGTTAACTTTTTGTCACAAATTAGCCCCTCCTTTCTGTACCCACTTCACCTCCTCCTTCTCCTGCGCCCCAGTTGCAGCCCACACACCCACATACACACATACACACTAGTGCACACATACACACACACACACCTAATTGTTTCATAATTTACTGGGGCAATTTACTCCTGCTATTTCCAACCAGCGGCTGAAACTGCCCTTAGTGGGGAGAGTAGGGCTGGGGTGGCCGAGAGTAATGAGCAGACAGATGGAAATACATCTGACTGGTAATGGTGTAATTAAACCTGGAGAACGGGGCCCTTCACTGACACAGAGAGAGAGAGAGAGAGAGAGAGAGAGAGAGAGAGAGAGAGAGAGAGAAGGAGAGAAAGAGAGAGATGGAGAAAGGAGAAGGGATAAGAGAGATAGAGGAGGAAAGAGGGAACCCTTGTCCCTCGTCCTCCTCTGTCATCCCTCAGCCGGTGGACTCTTCAGGCCTCGCCATCGCCGCCACCAACGTCGCTGGTGAGAGAGTGCAGAGTTATGATCCTGTCAGTGTATTAATTACTAATGACCATCTGATCCGCTGACGGAGCCAGCCTGCTACATAACCCACCCCAACTTAATTAAATGTGAGCATTTGCCTGATGAAGGGCTTCCAACCTACTTAAATTGCATTAACGGAGAGCGACTGAACTTCAGAGGCAATTAAGTATGGGACAGTGTGTGTGCGTGTGTGTGTGTCTGAGAAAGAGACAAAGCCAGATACAGAGGAAGAGGGAAATAGTGGAGGATGGGTAGTGAAAGAGGAGCTGATGATGGCTATTCTGAGGCTCTAGCACACCTGAGGAGGGGGGGGGGGGTGTGAGAGAAAAAATAACAGGTTTTGTTAGGTGATTAGCCTCTTGGCTCTGACAGTGAAATAAATTCACTGACTGATGTCATTTGAGGTGCAATTCAAAGGGTGTTTTTTTCACCCCTACTCTCTCACCGGGGCTAAACTTTGTTTTCACTGACTGAAGTGGTTTTACAAAACTATGAGTGGATCATTGATATGCAATCTAGAGCATAATTTCAGCAGTACAAATTTTTCAATCAGTCCTTTGCAACTGACTGGTGTAACCAGACCTGAATCCATTAATGCTCTTTCCAAATTACTTGAGCATCACAGTAAAAGCATTAATAACGTAAGAAAGTGACTGAGGCACTTTTCCCCCACTGGAGATCAGTGGGTGTCAATCTCCGTACTAAATGTCTTGCAGTGAGTCTCTGCCACCTCTTGAAAGGAGACAATAATGTCTGAACGTGGGTCTATTAGCTCAGCCTTCATTACATGCACTGTCTGAGTCATGGTGTGTGGTGTGTGTGTGTGTGTGTTTGTGTTTGTGTTTGTGTTTGTGTGTGGGTGTACACGCACATGTATGAGAGTTTGTGTGGGGCATTAATGGCATGCTGCGTGTGTGTGTGTGTGCGTACATGTGTGTGCATATCTGAGAGTGTACTGTGTGTGTGTGTGTGTGTGTGTGTGTGTGTGTGTCTACATGCTTATCAGGGCTGGGTTTTGGGAGTCAAAGGAGCGCCCCTCTGTCCGTCTGATTAGAATCACCTTTCCCTTTCCACGTCTCTCCTGAGTCTCATTAGGGGCACCTCTTCCCCCGGCGCTGTCTCTTCCTGACAGAGGCCCTGCCATGGGCCCGGATGCCTCATTACCCTGCTGCATGGAGACCGCCGGTGGCACTGCCCGGTCAGGAAACAACTCAACACAAGCACTGGTGATGGCTTCATTAGACTTAAGCTCACCAAAAAAAAAGACTCTCAGACGGTCACCCAGAGACACTGTTGAGGTAGAGGGTGGCTACATGCTACTCATCAGAGAAAATCCCCTAAAGAATAGCAGGGTGAGAAGTATGAGGGTTTGCAGATGTAACCCTTAGCCACCAACTAAGTAAGAGCACCACCATCATATTCTCCCCGTAATGTTCTTTATTTGGCACTACAAACAAAGAAATTCACATGTTCACATGGTTGTGTATGAGCAGAACAGAAAGGGCTGAAGAGTACCCACTGGAAAGTGTGTTCCTGATTATGCAAAGGAACACAGGGTGCAGGCGGGCATTTTCTGTTCTGTCTGTTCAAACTGACAGGTTGTCATTTTTGTTTAACCCAATGTGACTGCTCAGTTAGAAAGCACCAGCTCCTTGTTCCTCTGCTTTTAAGACAAGTAGCAGGGAACACTTAGAGCACCAGCAAGTAAGTACGTAAATATGGACTGTGCACTCCCACCCAAGGCTAGGCAGCCACCCCTGCGGAGTCTCTTTGAGGCATAGAAGGTGCAATCACTGGGGCTTTAACATCTTCCCTGACCTTCAGCTGAGCTGACGGACACTCTCTGAAACACTCCGTCTACCGCCATCCATTTCACAGGCTTGGCTAGCGGAGACTTAAAGGCGAGGTTGTTTTAGCACGCACAGAAAATCAATATTCATGGCCACTTCCAGGAGTGGTCGGTGGGAACGCCAGTGAGAAACGGCAAATGGCTTTTCACACCAAATAATAAACAGAAAGGGCTGGGGTTCAGTAGTATCTATGAGCTATGTGCTGCTGCAGAAGAAAGTGTGTGTGTGTGTGTTTGTATGCGTGTGAAAATCCACATTTGACACATTAAAGCCACTCTGCTAATTTCATATTTGTGTGTTTACCCAAGGTATGGCATGCCGTGTGTGTTCAATGTTTTTTAATTATAAACCTCATTTAATTTAAAAAAACAAACAGAAAAAAACAAGAGCAGCAATTTAATAAAAGAGGGTGAGCTGGCTCCAGTCAGTCTATTAGTCGGCAAATAAGGCTAATTAGCAAGAAGAGATGTGGTTTAGAGGAGCTGCAGGTGAACACCTGGCTACTGGTAGAGGCAGGTGTGAGTGTGAGTGTGAGTGTGTGTGTGTGTGTGTGTGTGTGTGTGTGTGTGTGTGAGTGTGTGTGAGTGTGTGTGTGAGTGTGTTTGTGTGTGTGTGTGTGTGAGTGAGTGTGAGTGTGAGTGTGTGTGTGTGTGTGTGTGTGTGTGGAGGGGGGGGGGGCAGCAAATGGAAAAAAAGCACTTTCAGGAATTAAGGTAGTGAAGCACAGGTCTGTCCCATGCGGGCCCTGGCAAATTGGACCGAGGGCTTCAGAGGGCTCTCAAGACTCCTACTTTTTTTTTGCAGACTGAGAGCTGGGTGGCTGTTTACTGGAACTTCTCAAAGTCACTTTTTTCCTTTTTTTTTGGTTTTTGTTTTGACCTTGGTGCTAGGTGCCGCTTCATTCTGAGAGCACCACGGTCCCTTGCCATCCTGTCGGTGGCTGCTCTTGTGGGAAATGTATTGGCGGTTGGACTTAAAAGGAACAAGATGAGGGGAGAAACAAAAACAAAAAAGAAAACCTCGACAGACAGTCAGATAACATCAAGATGATATCTCTATGGACAACACCAACTCTCACTCACAAAAAAAACACAAGAAGAGATTTGTTTTATACAACATTTTATGGAAACCTAAATAAGAGGAGTCCTACATATATTCACATACAGACTTGCAGATAAAGCGCAACTGACTGACATTACCTCTTAAGTGGATGTAAAGATAGCAAGAAAGACAGAGAGAGACAGTAGACACATTCCAAAAAATAAACTTGTTTCTCTGTAATAGGTACAGAGACAATGAGCTTCAGAGACTGTAATCCCTACCGGCAAGGACAGATTGTTTCTGGAGTAAAGTTTAAGCAGAGCGACAGCTTCGATTTCCACTTGAAAGTCCCTTCACTACACAACGGTGCTGACAGGCAAGACATGCCTGCAAAGGCCTTATGAGGCTATGCTACAGTGATAAGGTAGAACAATTCTCTGAGCAGACGTGGGCCCCGACATTTCAACAATGTGTAAGCATGAGAGCACAGCTGAGGTCTTAAATGACATATTGATTAAAATCATGAAGGTGCAACATGCGATCGCAGCATGCTGGCTTTAATTAAAACTAACATCACCGTCTTCATGCCAACTCCTGGCAGCTTATTTTAACTTCATGCCCTACTGACAAGCCCTTACTTGAGTAAGAATGTTTAGATAAAATTCACACATCTGATGCCTGTACCATTCAAACTGGTAAAATAGTATACAGCCTGCGCTTAACATCACTTTTCTCTCACTTAAAGGATTCCCCATTCTCCAACAGTCTCTAAGTGAGTCTCAAAATAGCCTCAGATGATACACTCTACACAGATATGTAATGAAGAACATGGTAATGTCAGCAATTAGCCAACTTATCCCAAAGCTACTAATTACTATGAACTTTAGTTAGGCTCCATGCAGCAAAAGTTGCTGATCTGTATCTGTTGTACATGGGTGCAAAAAACAGATATTGGCCAGGTAATGTGCATATTTAAACAGCTATTTGTTTTCATAATTCACATTGAAATCAATGTTGCATCTGAAGCCCTTAGTTGAACTACTGTGTCTGAGTAAAGGTAATCACTGCATGGCCAGCCACACATAAAAGTACACGGGTACAAGAGGGAGCCATCAACATTTTTTCCACCTCTTTCTCACAGCTGCAGTTTTCTGTCTGACAGTCATCCCACATAAGAACCGCAAAGAACCATGGGACAGATTTTTTTTTTTTTTTTTGATGTGCAGAGAACAGAGAGGCGCAAAGAGTCCGAATCTCAAGAAGCTGCAGAAGAAACTCATTTAAGACTGCTTAGCTTGAATCATCAATAACTCCTCACTCTCTGAATGGCCACTTGAAAATGTGACAGGATGCAAAGCCACCATATTTTTCCCATTACCCACACCCACACGCGGACACACACACACACACGAAAAACACTTGGGCACTTGACAACTTGGCATCTTCTTAAGGGAAATCAATACTGTTCCAGTTAATGCACAATGGCAACACTTTGCTGGTGGGAAGCCTATACTCCACAGGTGTTTAGAGGACTGGCACATTGTGACCTCATGATGGAAGCCTTGGAAAAGCCGATAAACCCACCGGTGCTACCTGATATGTTAGCTTAGGCTTGTTAGCTTCTCATTCACCTAAATGTTGACATGCTGACAAGATTGAGAAAAAGAGAAAGAGAGAAAGTGAGAAAGAGAGAGAGACCAGGGCAGAAGTTTTTCTGATCAGCAACTGCAATCTTTTATTCAGACCTGTCTCCTGTTTTACCTGGGCAATGAGTGACTCAATTTTGAGAGTTTGGAGAGTGAGATTGGGAAAACTTTTCTTCGCCTGGTTAAAAAAAAAGGCAAACAGGAAGTGGAGGGGAGGGAGTTGAATTAGAGGTGGCGAAATGAAATGCGGCAGACGCGGGAGGCCAGGGCGCCTGTGGGGAGCAGACGCCATCTCATCTCCGCCCCTGAAAAGGCCATTGGAATCTCATCTAGACTTGACAAACAAGGAGAGCTGGTCTCCACCTGAGCGACCCCCGAGCCCCCATCAGCACTGGGGGACGAGCACACCAGAGGCCATTTCACACCTGAGATGGTGCCCTCCCTACCACACACACAGACACACACACACACACACACACCGAAAAACACCACCTTCACAACCCCCAAACACCTCCCACATCACGTGTACAGACCTCAACCGACATCCCCGCACATCACATAAAAAGCACACACATTAATCGGACAATTCCCTGCTTTGGTCCTTTCCCCGAGCCGTGCCCAAGACCATGCATTAAAGTCAGGGCGAAAAAAACGCAGCACCCCTAAACACCTTTGACACATGTAACATACTCTGTTGCATTTAAACCTCCTCATCTTGTTTTTTACCTGATAAGACTCTCCTTGTTTTTAATGAGCAACAAGTCCGCATTAAAAAGAGGGAGCAAATGAACACAGTGAAATGTTCAGAGAGAGAGTCCATCAGCAAATGAACCACCTTGAACCACCATGAGCTCTTCAGTGTTCTTTGAAAGCTTTTTCTTTCTCTCCTCATCCCCATCCATCTCTCTCTTGCCGTCTCTCTTTCTTTCTCTCGCTCCCTCTCTCATCTCTGTTCTTCTGGCTGCCTCTCTCCCCTGCTGTGTACATACTCTGCTTCATTTCCAAATGACCGTGGATGCTTTACAGTGCTCTATTGGCAAAGGCATCCTGTCTGTGTGTGAATCCTCGGTCTGTCTCCTGCTCAAAACCCGCTGGGGGGGCATAGCAACAGTTGGCAGGGCAGTGTTTGCAGTGGCTCGCTGAGATTTAAAGGAGAGAGAGAGAGAGAAACAGAGAGAGAGAAAGGGAGAAAGAGAGAGAGAGAGGAAAAAAGAGAAAAAGGACAAGGTAGCTGCGTGACTGCCTCAGTTGATGAAACGATGACAAACCCATTTACTCATTTCCAGGTTGCACCGCTGCCCTTTCTATCCCTTTCTTTTTCCCCCTCTTTCCCTTCCCAGCCATGCTGTCTGGGCTCCAGGCTCCTGGCATTGTTTCCCATCTAGGTGCTGTTCTATCTCTCTCTCAAAGACCGAATGGCTTTATCCTTCACTCCAGCAGAGATTTCATAATGTCACACACAGCAAGACAGGAAGGGAAATAACAGGGCGGGGGAGAGAGAAAACTAAGGGGCATTAAATAAATAAATAAATAAATAAATAAATAAATACACAGGAGTAGAAAACAAGCCCTGAGTCCCATTGAACTGCACCGCACATTGGCACATTGTGCTTGACTGTCTCTGCTTTCCTGTCCACTGATATATATTCACAGGGAAAAGAGATTGCCATGTGTCAGTAGAATCTTCACTACCAGTAAACTGAGCTCAGCCCAGGCTCCTCTGGACCAGAACATATGAAAATGAAGCACAGAGAGGGGTGCCTTCTGAAGACACTACAACAGTAGGGAGGTTTTATTGGAAATCAAAAAAACAATAGATATTGAAGTTATCAGAGAACCGTTGGAAATGTTTCAAAGGAGAGACAAAACGCAGAACCTGGGATACATAAGAGATTCTTTAGGGATCCCCCCGCACAGGAAGAGACCTAATATCACACAGGCAATTTGAAGACATCATTTCCTTTTTTTTTTAAACTGCCTAACAAGGTCACCTCTAACTTTGCTTTGTACTGGAGTGAAGTTTGCCCTCATCCACTGTTAAAAGACTGAGTATACTCAGTATACTCAGATCACTATAGGGGGAGAGAGAGACATAGATAGATAGATAGATAGAGAGAGAGAAAGAGACAGAGGGATAGAGAGAGAGAGACTGACTGATCTGCTGACATACCTGGAGCACGGCCTGGATCTTGGCCAAGACGTCGGCCTGCTCGTAGAGTTTTATGCCCTCCTGGGAGCCCCTGCTGGCTGAGACGATGTTCTGGAGATGTCCCAGTACTACGCTGTGGGCTGCAGCCACCGCGTTGAATTTGTCAAAGAGCAGCTCCAGCAGTTCCAGCAGCAGTCTGCAGAGGGCAGCAGAGAGAAGGAGAGATATTGAATAAGAGAGGTGTGTGTGTGTGTGTGTGTGTGTGTGTGTGTGTGTGCATGTGTGCAAGTGTGCAAGGGCCTCTTGACTTTCAGGTCTCCCATGAAAAGATAAAAGACAATAATCACAGAAAGAAAAAGATTCACTTTACATTAAAAAGCTTTCCTTTTCTTCTGGGCGTTTCACTGTCATTACACGTATTCACATCCCACTGCCCTCCCACTTCATCACCTGTTTGTGGCCTCTCTGTTTTCAATCATTATCACCTTAAAGAGAGCATTCAGCAAATGATCATTTGGCGTCTCAAAATCGTCTTTAAAAAAGCCCCCAGCTGGGGAAACAACGGGTGGACGTCTCTCTCCCCGTACGCCAGACGCCAAGAAAAAGAACCATCACTGGCTCCTGATGAATGCTGAACAGTGGGGAGCAGAAGAGACTTCCCTGATGAGGAAAAGACAGCTGTTCGCAAATGACAATTAGCGGCATCTGTCAAGCCTCTCTCTGGTCCACCAGGAGGATGTGCAATCTGCCTGGGTCCTGTGTACTTTCTTTACAGTCGTCAGTTTGGTTTCTCTTAAGGACATGGAAACGTTGTCTGACTTCTTTTATTGAGGAGGAAGAGCTGCACTTGTTTCTGTGGTGAGACTCACTGTTGTAAGGGTAGGGAAGGAGTGAATGGACAGAGAGAGAGATAATGTCTACTCAGGGGAATGGTTGTTGGCCTTATCAGCATGCTGAAGTAGTTTTCTGGATTATTCTGGCGAGAGGGAGGATCGGTTTCTCAGTGTCTGACCCTACAAGGCTGCTTCGACATTTCCACAGACAACAGTTTCCTGGACCGCACCTCACTCTTGTGCATGTGCACACATACACACACACTCTCACAAGCACACATCCTCTCTACGAAACACGCACATACACACCTGCAAAACATTTCTGCCGACACAAAAAAGCACGTGGCTATGATGAGCACTCATGGGAAATTACACTGACAGAAACATGACGCTGACGCTGATGCTTTAGATGCAGTGTCAAAAACGGCATTTATGGTAAAAATAACACAACTCCGAGGAAAAGTCTGTTTGCCTCGCCTCGACTATGCGTTCTGAGCCACAGTTCTCCCTGGGCGATATACAAGGATGCCTTCCCATTCCTGTTGGGGTTTCCATAGCAACAGGACCCTTCTTCAACTTGCACAAGCACTCACACACACACACACACAACACACACTCAAACACACACATTTACACTCACATGCACAGCATCTCTTTTTTTAAGCAATACCTATTAAGCCACAAACCTAAACATTTTAACTCAATACAAAAACGGTTAGATTGGAAAAAAAATTCAACACGCTCATCCAAGGAATTAAGGTGACATCAACCATCAACAGGTGTGGGCTGACCTGAGCTTCGCTGTGGGAAAACATCAAACACCTGACGACGCAAAGATTGAGGTGGATCTCTGTGGTTTGTTGATGCTGCCCAGCTATAATACTATTCAGTCTGCAAAGAGTAGAAGTGCTTTCTCTTCTTTCCCTACAACTAAAATAAGGACCAAAGAATAACCGCTTCTGTTTACACTGCACACCAAAAACGTTGAACGATACAAAGAGGAGTAAATATAATGTCTGAATTTGAAGGCGGAGAAGGAGGAGGCAGGAAAAGAGAGTTAATCTTCGCCATGACTAAATGCTCTCTTAAGTACCATCACTATCTCCCTCATCCTCCCCAACCTTGACTGTCTGGCAGACACTTGAAGACGAAATCAGCCTTGTGTCTCCCAGCTTTACGGATTACGCCATGTCGTGCCACGTTGGCGGCAGCCGAAGACTGGCATGAATGGGAAGGCAGTGAAGCCGTCTTTCTTTCTCTCTCTCTCTTTTTCTCTTTCTCCATCTCTGCTGGCACATAAGGAAATAGGATCATAGTGCACACGAGAGAGAGAGAAAGAGAAAAAGAGAGATAGAGAGATAGAGAGAGAGAGAGAAACAGTCAGTCAGAGAGAGAGACGGTGCCTCTTGGCATGCCTGTTGATGTCTCCCCATAAACAAACAAAATAAACGAGGCCACACAATCCTACAAATAAATGAACATACACAGGGAAAACAAATATGCCATTAAAATAAGCTATTTAAATCCTTCAAAACATGGTGGAGGTGACACTATTAATCCCAGGGTCCTTCTGAGAACCCTCAGTCATTTAAACTCTAAGACTCCATTGGAATATAATTAACATGTCAAAGACAGGCAAGGGGCTTATGAACATTAATCATCAGGAGGTGACACTAAATCTATTGCCCTCCAGTCCCATTTGCCCTCAGATGCCCTCAGAAGATGCCCTGACTGACCGGGGCTGGTTGTCCTGGGCCAGGGTCTCTCCTCGTTGGTAGGCGTGGTCGGCGATCTGCGTGGTGGACCTCTTGAGGATCTGCTTGAGCTCGGGCTCTAGGCGCTCCATGATGGCCTTCACCGTCTCCGGAATCTTCTTCAGCTTGGCCAAGGCTTTGATGAGGATGCCCATGAACTCTGTGCTGTTCTCCTCCGGGTCCACGTCCAGGTCCTCACGCACATCCTGCTGGTCCCGCACTGGAGTATCACGATCAGATCAGAAGTTGAGAAAGTGAGCAATCAGAACTAGCACTGGACACAACATACACACAAAATGACCTGGGGGAGATGCCAACTTTTAAGCTACACAGCAAAAGCATCATTACTTCAGCCATTAACTTTCACATCAGTGGCACATCATACCTTTCAAACTGCACAATTAGGTACAGTTTACAGGAGTCATTGCCAAAAGGCTCCAAAACACATTTATCGTAAACATTAGGAGGACAACAGTCATTTACTCTCACCACCCACCAACCCCCCTCTGCACAGAAACACACAGACACACAAAACACACACACCTCCTCAATCCTACTCCTGAGCAGTCCTCCCTTTCATCTCTTGACGCAAACACATATAACCTCTCCTCCCGCACTCGACTCTATGCCCCCCCCCCACCCTCCCCGCAGCGCATTGCGGCTCAATCGAGAGTGACAACACACTGATGTTCTCGTTTGTTATCCCTGCATGGTGTCCCCCCATACACACACACACACCACCATCACCACCAACACACTCACACACACATACAAACACACACATACACACAATGAGTGAATGTGGAGGGAGTTGATGTTTATGGCAACTTAATGGCCTCGGCCTCCCACCCCCCACCCCCCATCTTTTTCGACTCAGCGTAGTTTGCGCAATAATTACTGCAATTACCGCCAGCAAATTAGGTGCGCTGAGGCCATTAGACAAAGAGGTGGCATAGATGCAGGTACTCCCAGCTAATGCCTGTGTGTGTGTGTGTGTGTGTGTGTGTGGGTGGAGCGGGGGAGCGGAGGTGCCTGCCAGATAGATCCCCATTGGCGTTAGGAGTTGGAGAATAAATAATAATAACAAACAACAACTGCCTTGCAAGGTACCCAATGGTGCTTCATACATGCGAGAGAAACTGTTTAAGGTCATAACTGTTAATAGCATGGTGGTCTTCCACCATAACTGTTGGAAGACCAAAGCTGTCCAATGGTGCTTATTTCTTTAGCGGGAGCTAAGAAACAGTGACGCTACAGATCACAAATATTTGTTATATTCTTTAACATATTCTTCTGTACAAAAACTGTTGATAAATGTGATGGGGCTTGATATAAAAAGAAGATCAAGATGCAATCTGTACAAATATGTGTGTTCGTGCGTGCGTGTGTGTGTGTTTGTGTGTGAGTCCACATGGACGGGAGTGTTTGAGGCAGCTTGTTCTCCACCTCTCCTGAGTCGTGGGTGGAGAAGCTTAGCGTTCGGGGCATTTCAGGGGTGGGGGAGGGAGGTGAGTGGGTGGAACCACTTACACCAGCAGTTTTATTGCAACGGGTGGCGCTGCAATATTATTGGCGTGATTTTGTTGGGTGTCGGAGGCCAACGCCCAGGGACATGATGTGATTTGGCAACCCTAGATGGAGAGCCTGGGCGGGATAAACAGCATTAAGAGACTCATGGGGAGGGAGCTCAGTGCCACAGTGTGGGGATAATGAGGCCTTTACCCCCACTGTGATGACAGTTACGCATGATTAATGACGGAAGGCTGGAGGGAAAGGGGGGGTGGGGGTGGCACATATACATCGCCTGAGATGTTGGGAGAACATGATATTGTAATTACAGTGCCACAGATACTAGGCAGGTAGCGGGGTGCCAAGGTGTGTGTGTGTGTATGTGTGTGTGTGTGTGTGTGTGTGTGTGTGTGTGTGTAAATGCCTTCGCTACCAATCTGTGGCATGTGTCGTGCCTCTGGCTTCCTCAAGTATTCTGGCTAATGACATGCTAATGGGAGTAATAACTGCAGTGCGATCCTTCCTGATGACTTCATTAATTCTAGAAGCTTTTGCCTAGCATGGAAAAAAACATAAGGATTCAAACCAGGCCCAGTAACAGTAACAGTGGCACCAGTTTCTATACACCAGTGCTGATGTGCACTACTCTGTATCACTCTGTTGAGGCTTGAATGACTTTCTCAATTTGACAGAAGAGGACAACAGCTGCCCTCGTTTAGAGGATCGATCGATCAGTTCTCCCTCTCCAGTTCTTTTTCTCTCTCTCTTTCTCTCACACACACACTTCCACCTCTATCTCTCTGCTTCCCTCCTTCCCTACCTCCTTCTCCCCATGCCTCTCCCTCTTTCTCTCACCCTCTCCTCTCACTGTCACCTTGCCATGCTCTGTCGCTCTCTTCCTCCGTCTCTGTCTCTCCGCCTTCTGCATGCTCCTTCGCTCCCTCTCTCTCCCTCCAACATGCTCAGTCTTATGGCTAATCCATGGTTATTTTTACTCACTGCTCGAGCTCCCCGGGGTGCCAAACTGGGAGGTGTCGGTGAGCTTGCGTGGGGTGGACAGGGTGCTGACATCCAAAATAGATGTGTCCTTGGGAGCAGTGCTACAGGGAAGACAAAGACAGCAAAAAACATTATCACCATCACACCAACAATGACTGACATCATCACCGTCACCATTACTGCCATCACTACGATCACAGTCATCATCACCATCACAAAGCTGACAGATAGGTCTGGATGAGGATTCAGTAATAGAAGTGAGGAAAAAGAGGTGTCATAAAAGAAGAAACAGGCCTCCCCATCACAGCGGTAGTATCCCAAGAATGTTGAAAGTACATAAAGCACACAAACAGAGAGACACACACATAGACCCAACATGCGTATACCCATGCTGAAGCCCTGTGTAAACAGTTAGTGATTATGTATTGCAGTGCCCAAAAAACGGCTTGTGCATATAAAAAATAAATAAACATGTCACTTCATGCCCTGTTGCAATAAATCACTGCTTCCCCATGAAGCTGTGTGAGGGTAATTGCCAGCGCTTGTAAACACCGCCTTGTAAGAATAATAACACATGCACGCGCAGACGCACAAACACGAGCATGCTCACACACACACAATAACTCTGTGATCAAGGATCAAATGCAACCTGAGGGGGAAAAAAAGAAAGAAAGAGAAAAAAAAAACATATCAGCCTTCAGATTCAGGGAAGGGTCAATGACCCGCATTAGCTTAATGCATTTTGTAGTTGCGTAGGGGCAAATAAATAAATTAGCACAGTCCTGCTGATGCAGTCGCTCAAAGTGGAGCACTAACACCATGCTACACTAATGCTAATGCTCTAGCAAAGGGACAAAAAAAAAAAAGCTACACAGCTATTGCTATGCCCCTCAGTCTCGACTTGGGTCCCTATGCATATATTATCTTTATTTGTGCTAAGCAGAGAGAAAACAAGGCGAGGGCCACGCTGGTCTTGTCCTCACTGGTTTCAATAGTAAGCAGTGAGATGTGCTTTTCTGTCTTGCTTAATGGGAAGTGAGGGGGCAGCAGAGGGAGTTCAGTAAACAGCAATTAAAAAAAAAAGTTTTTAAACTCTGCAGCTTTTAATGTGCCTCTAATTGTTCATCCTGCAGAATGGAAAAGAGCTCGATAAAGTTTCATGATTTTTTTTCTTTTAAATTTGTGCCACAAATAAAAAAAAGGAAAGAGAAATCTATTAGGTCAGTGGGCTGTTTAGTCTGCCAGACAACACTAATGAAAAGTCGCCCCTTTAGTGCCGGATGGGGAAACAGCCTGCAGCCTCAATCTTTCCAGCCCTCGCTTTGAGCCAAGCCCATCATTAAAACATTAGGATCAATTATGAAGTCTTCATCGACAGAAATGGGCAACTAATAGCCTGGCGTGTTTAAGATAACAGTGTATTACAACTAAATTCTGCTGCACTGGCTTAATGTGACAAGAGCAACAACTGAGGAGCATAGGGGGAATTGAACAAAAAAGCCCAGAAATTGGACGCCCTTAAGATGGAGAGCGAAGTTTAAGAATGCCACTTGATAGAGACTGTTAAGCACAGACTCTCTAGAGACAGACACAGGCAAACTTCCAGATAGCCTTTTGCGGGGTGAGGCATCTTGCCACCCTCCCTCTTGACGAGCATCTTAATTTGCCTAATCAGTTATTCTGTCTGACATTTTTCACTGCCCATATTAATAACCAACCAGGGACTGAGACACAGAGACAGAGAGAGCAAGAGAGAGCCCTGGACCAGCAGGCTAGCAGATTTCCTTAATCACATAACTCTGTGGCTGGTGAGGTGTCTGGGTATAACACATCAATTACTCCTGGGCCACTTAAGAAGCTTCTCAACATCCTGACAGTGACAATATTTCAGCATTTGCAATTAAATATAGCAACAAAGGAACTCATTGAGCAGGGTTCTACTTTTTTCTAATTCATAACGTTACCCATCACTGCTCTCCCCAGATCCATTGACGATAATGATAACAATATTAGCAAAGTGTTACAACAATGCACCTATTCTTGGATATTTGGCACTGTTAAGTCTCTGACTCGTGATCCATTCCTCACTAGAAGCTTCATCATATCTGTCTGCATGTCTATTTCAAATCGTTATTTTTGCTTGTCTGTCTGTAAGGCAGGCAGGCAGGCAGACCTACAGGGTTGGACCATGGGGGATGCTAATGAGATGTTCACTCTGTTAAACTCCACGACCTCTCAGCGAGTGGAGACCGAGTTTCAACACTTTCACAGCCCTACTTTATCAAACATGACTGAGGAGCCTTGCAGTTTTCCAACCCTCCTACTACTCCATATTTAGCATTAGTTGGCACCTAGTCAGCACTTCGGGTGGGAGCCCAGTGTTGCACAATTAAAACCTTTAGCTACATTCACATTTTCATTACTTAGCAGGCCCTTCCATTTCTCAATGACACTTATCCTCCACATAACTAAGGAACATTAACTGTGTTCTATTTTAAAGGGTCCTTTTGAATAATCAGATAAAGTAGAGTGGCTAGGGAAAAAAAACAGAAAGGCTTAGAGTGGAGAGCTTTGGAGACTCACCCGGTGGAGCGGGCCTTGTCCTTGTTCTTGTGGCCCACGCGGCTGGTGGACTTGATGTAGAGGTGGCGGTGCAGCTCGTCAATCAGCACCAGGTGGATGTTAAGTTTGCGACTGTGCAGCTCCAGACGCAGGTCGCTCAGGCCCTCCACCTGTAGCAGCGGACCCTCCAGGGAGTCCACCGCAGACACCTGGACACAGGGAAGGACAAAAAAACATCCATCACACCTGTCAGGAGCTCCACATACATCTGAATCCAGCAGTTTTCCTAAACACCACACAGTGCACCCCTCCCTTTTGTGGATTTGACTGAAAAGACAAAACCAACATAATGGTGCTTCTCGAAGTACCATAGGTTATGCACTTGCAATGCACATTTATGTCTAAGCACAAACTGCAAGCGATCCTTGGCTATACAGAATGGAATATCGTGACACAGTTAACAAATTTGTGAGCATTTTACAATAAAACAATCAACAATCCATTTCCCATCCACACTTCACTGCACCAGTCTGTTTGTGTCGGCCTGAAAGTGCTCTAAAGCACACACAGGGAGTAGTACCGCCGTGCAAGACATGTCATTTAAGCCTTCTGATGCAGGGGCTGTGTGTGTATAATCACACACTTGCGTTTCCCAGCGCCACCCCCTGCCCCTCCTCCCAGCACAAATAATATCTCCACCACCATTAAAAAGTTGCAGACTTAGGAAACAAATATTTGCCATGCCGGAAGCTAATGGGTTTGAATAAATCAGCGGAGGGGGTTGAGGGGTGTTTATTTCAGCCGCAAGTCGGCTGGGGCTGGGACCGCTTCGCACATCATCTCATCTCACGCTGTGGGCTAGAGACAGACAGAGAGAGAGAGATTGGGGGGTGGGAGGGGGTGTCCATCAGAGGGGCAGAACCCAAACAAACACAACAACAAAATCATACCCCTCCGTAACTGCAGTGTCGACTGGCTCTGGCTCTGAATTAAAAGAGGCGGGTTACCTCAGAGGGCTGCAAATGTAAGCACACAGAGTAGACTTCACCAAATCACAGGCCGCTGGCTTGAGGTGAAACAAATGTGTGAGATTAAAAATAAAGACAGTTTGACTATTTTAAGTTGTGTGGACATTCTAGTAATTCCACTCATTTTGTTGTTGCTGTTGCTATTATATAATGCAGACACCTCCCTTAAATATACTAGATCTTCGTATCCACTCAGCCTCCCTTGTGTCACTAACTCCCTTTTTCTCCTCTCTGTCTGTCTGCCTGCCTACTCTCTGACCACCTAATTATCGCACACATTCCCCCCCTTCTCTGCCCACAGTGGTTATTGCATGTTTACATTTAATAAATCTCCATGACAGTAAATTAATGTTTGTTTCTTTTTTTATTAGCTGCCGCTAATGGTCAGATGAAAGCGCTCTGGAGACCCATCACAGCCTCTCTCCCAGACAGACCACAGGGACAGGGGACGGGGCACCGCGTGGGGGGGAGGGGGACGGGGTCTGGGTGGCGGGGCGCAGGGTGTGTGTGCACGTGTGTAGAGAGTGTGTGTGTGTTGGAAGGGGGGGTGCGAGAGTGGGTTCATGCAAATGAGGGTTATAAAATAACTCAGTGATAACGACATAAGTGAATGATTGGCTGAGCAAGAAATTATGCATGCATGCATGTGTGTGTGTGTGTGTGTGTGTGTGGTGAGGAGGGGCTTGTGTGTGTGTGTGTGTGTGTGTGTGGTGAGGAGGGGCTTGTGTGTGTGTGTATGTGTGTTTGTGTGTGTGTGTGTGGTGACGGAGGGCTTGTGTGTGTGTGTATGATATGCATATACAGATATGAAGCTGTCTGGGTGTGCAAGAATGCTACAAAAGCATATTAGAGATGCTGCAGTCTCTGTGTCTCATTACCAGTGGGGTTCAGAACTGACAGAAAATGGGCTGGTTAACATTGTTAGGGAGACCAGCCTGTCAAGCTAATCAAGGACATAAGACCTCCTGTGCATTAGAAGGGTCTCATCAGCAATGACTGAGCCAGGGGGAATTTCCAAGGGAGAGAGAGGAGGGGGGGGGGGCATAAAGAGAGATAGGAAGAGGCAGACCAGCAAGGTGAGAGAGGGTGAAAGAGTGGGAGAGAGAGTTGAGACAGAAAAAGAAAGAGGAATGCCGGAACAAGAGTGTGTGTGCATGTGTGCATACGTGTGTGTGTGTGTGAGAGAGAGAGAGAGAGAGAGACAGAAAGAGAGAGAGAGAGAGATGTGTGTGGAGTGTGATTTCTGACACGCTGTCAGTGGCCTCGCTGATGCTCCTACAGGGCGGTTCGCTACATGTGGCTGAGTGAGAAAGAATAAGAGAGAATATGGCAGGAAAGGAGGAGAGAGAGATAGATAGATAGAGAGAAGGGAGGAGAGAAGTGGTGAAAGCAGACAGGCCGCTGAATGAGTTTGGAAAGTGATGAAGGCTGAAGCTGGTAATTTTCATCTGCAAGTGCAAGAGTGTGTTTGTAAACTAAAACAGCATTTATTTTGACTGGCTCCGATCCTGTAGCCACAACTAACACCTGCTTTCTGTGCACCAAATGCATTTTAAGAAATCACTGGCTAACACTTCAATCATCTACTGAGAGGCACAGAGATTGTTATACTGTAAACAAAGTGGAATGGAGGGAGGGGTAGAGAGGAAGACAGTGGGGTGGTGGAGGCCTGATTAAAAAAAAAAAAAAACAGGGATGGAGAGAGAGTGAGTCAGCTCTAAACCAGGGAAGACATAAATCTGACAGATGAGTATGGTAATGAGTGACAGCACGTCTGGAATGAAAACATCAGGGAGTCTTAGTGGAGTGACAGAAACAGGAGAGAGTTACCACACAATCCTCCGTGTGTGAATGTGTGTGTGTGTCTGTGTGTGTGTGTGTGTGTGGGTGTGTGTCTGTGTGTGTGTGAGAGTGTGAGAGACAGAGACAGAGAGAGAGAGAGAGAGAGAGAGAGAGAAAGAGCGAGACATAAAGGATGACAGCTACAAGGCAATTCTGATCAAGATGCAAATTGAAAAACCTTGTGCATGGTAATGGACGTTGGCAACCTCTGTGCAGACAAATCTGACGATTTATGCGTGTTTGGCTGTGCTTACTCAATCAGTCTGCATTTTTTTTTTACTTTTTGCACACGACTCAAAAAAGAAGGTGAGATTGGGACACCAGCACCACCACCAATTGAAAACCCAGACTGTGTTCCTCAGACCAAAAGATCTAAAGGCAGCTCTGACCAACTAATTATTAGCAGGGCCTTCTAGGAGGATGGTTCCAGAACACATGGTGAGAAGAGAACACCCTCAAATCTCCTCCCCAAGCACCAGACTCCCACTACGGACACCCCCCCACGAAGAACCAAAAAACGCACATCAAAGTGCGGCTGTGCCCTGCACACCTGGAGTTCCACCTCCAACTGCTTTGAAGAAGTTTGTGCGGCTCCATTTGCGAGCATCACACAGCCACCAACCACCCTACTCTCCGGTGATGCGAAGGGCAAGTGCGTGGGCGAGTGTCTGCATGGCTCTGCCTCAGTAATGAGCGGTTTAATCAGCACACTGCTAAGTGCTTCATGGGAAAGGGAGAAAACGACGACTCAAGCAAATCAAAAACTGCAATCAAAACTTTTCTCACATGTTGCATTCACATGCATACACATACACACACACACACAGACACACACACACATCCTTCTATATGTGAAATGCCATACACGTACACTATTCCTATTGCTGACAACCCTTCTCAGCTCTTCAAAAGCAAATGGACGGCATGTAAATCATACACTGATTGGCTCCATTAACAGTAAGAACAATTCCTATTCACTTTATGACAGCGTCACCTTCATCACATAAAAACACACACACACACACACACACACACACACACACACACACACACACACACACACACACACACACAGAGCCTCTGTGACAGGGATGAACTCACCAGCATGTCAGTGGCGTGCAGGTAATGCTTGCTGGCCATGAAGGCCTCCAGCTTCTGGGGTACCTGCTTGATGTTCTCGATCTCGTCCAGCAGGTCGAGCACATGCTTGTGCTCAATGCCCTCGATCCACAGCTTCCGCAGCTCATCCCGCTTGCAGTGCAGCAGCATCTTACAGGACAGCAAGTTCTCCTTCACCTGAGGATGGCAAAGCATTCATGTGCGTACGCACACAGACACACACACATAAATGTATGACACAGCAGCAAAACACACAGGCTTAGGGGCAGAATGCTATGTTTCATATGAAGAACGATTAACAAAGAGGTCCTGCATCAGCAACTTTGCAACTCCCCCTGCTGAAGTCAGTAATGACTGGATTTCATAAGGCTGTGCTGCAAGTCGCAACTCCAAAAGTTGTTCAAAGCTAATATTGGCCCACAGTAGGTCTACATGTTAAAAGGACCATCTTGAAGGAAATAAAAGTATTGGATGCAAATGTTTTCATAGTATTACACAGAATATGTTGTGGTTGCCTCAACTGTTAATGGCCAAATACACTTAGAGTGTCAACTTCTAGCAAAAAAAAACATCATAATCCAGCTAAATTTGATATTGTGCTTTAAAAATGTCTCATCAAGACTAGATGGAGGGCCTCCAGATAATCTGTTGCTGGCATGCTGTACACACACACACGCTCATTGTTCATTTGGCGAGATGCTAACAAGCTACATCTGTGCGTGCATTCACTGATGATGTGTATTAATAGCCAGCCGAGTGGAGTGCCAGTCCCTGGGTGTTTCTCATTGAGGACATTAGTAGCGGACTGACAGAGCTCACTGGCCCAAGTGGATTTCTCTGCAAAGGAAGGCTGGGATGCCTCTGTGACACCTCCATGATGGAGGAAGAGAGCAGACCTCAGGGAGCAGCCATCAGAGAGCCAGCCAACCCAGCAGAGTGACGTCAGTCCAACCCCCACCACCAGCCCCTTCCCCTTGCTCTCCCTGTCCATGTGCAGCTGCTCAGCAGAGAGGCTCAATTCCCTCCAGAGAGTGTCTAGACGTCTGGGCTTTAGCACTTGTATCAAAGTGTTGCTGATATTTTCTCACAAGCCAGCGGAGGCGTGAATGGCTGTTTGGGAAGGCAGAGGCACTTGACAGCATAGGGCCCCTGAAGAGGACTACGCCAGGGATTTGTGGAAATGATTGGCAATAAAGTCTCAAAGTCACTTGAAAAACTAAACAAACAGGAATTGAAAAAAGCTGCTCCAGTCTGCTAATGAAAAATAAAAATTATCCCTTGTGGGCTGTGACCTTAGGAACCACCACTACATTTCTGGGGTCTTTCTGGATTAAAACCTTGAAACAATTGAAAAGGACACTACATCTCCAATCCTGTCACTGAGGCACTGTATCCATGTAATTTTCAATCACAAGATCTGCCACACAAAAGAAACATAAAACTAAAAGGGCATTCACAGAGCACATGCTTCTGCCAAGGCCAAATTTAATTGTGCTGAATCTCACAAACATTAACAAAACTGAATTTAATTTGTGCACCCTGCCAGTGACTTGGATCAGCTTCAAACTTCATGGGTTCCTCTGTGACCTATGCAACACCTTTCTAATACGTTTCAAGCCAGTAACTTTTGAGTACTCCAGCTTGCAGACACAGCCTAACTTCCTTTGGTAGGCAAGGAAGTGCCATTTATCCTTGACTCCTCCAGTAGATAATATGTAACCATACAGGCCAATCTACAGTAGGATATGTAAAAATTTCCAAAGGTCTAAATGGATGGAAGATCCAAGCATTTTTCTTTTACTTTTCCTCTTGCTAATGGTTCTGTCTTCTCCAAATCCAAATTTTCTTCTAATTTTCAACGTTAATGTGCTGTTCCTAGATTATACAAATACATCTGATGTTAGCATGCCGGACAACATTTCCTATTAGCAAAACAAGAGGGCTAAGTATGATGTTATGATGGCAATTTAATATGCTTATATACAGGTAATCTTATCATCTGGAGGAGAACAGGGACTTCCTATGTTCACCCCAAGATGATTCATACATGCGCACCAGTCTATACAGTGTGCTCTGAGCTCACCTGTTTGATCTTATTGCGAGAACTAGTGATTCGTTCAGTTATGCTTTGGTAGGTGCGGATCGCTGTGGTCAGCTCAGTGTAGTGACGGACAATCTTCTCATCCAGCTCGCGGTCACACTTTTCATAAGCATCCTCGAGACGACTCTTCTCTGTCTCTCTGTCCTGCACATCATCACTGCTGGACAGTGTTCTAGAAGGTAATGCAACAAATTACAGTTTCAAATGCTTTTCTCTGATGTTCAGAGAATCAGTCAGTTTACCACATTGGCAAGCATTGTGCAAGCATAAGTGTAACTTATAATAATAATTTCATCACATTCTATCAATGCCAGCATTATAACAATCTGGTAAATATATTATATAATAATAATAATAATAATAATTAGGAAACCTTTTTGAGTTACACTGTGTTTCACAACACACCTGTCAGATTTGCATAGGTAACATTATGCTTCCTCCCTGGATTCAAATAATAATTGACTGAATACTTTAATGTTATTCAAAAATATGAAACACTGAACGAATAAGTTAATAAATGGGCGAGTCTCCTCTATAGCTCTCTAAGCTTCCGTGAAGTGTAAGATAACGTTACACATCTTAGGTTCTATGGTGCGGTTGGCTATTTAGGTCAATTGGTGGTATACTGAAGAATGGGAGGCAAAAAAAGAAGTTAGCTGGGCCTGGGCCTGCTCAAAGGTGAGTGACAGTTGACAACACGTCTGAAAGGCTTGTACAGGCTATACTTTATCTGCAAGCTAAAACTGCACGGCAAAACACTGCAAAATAAAGTCAAAACACAGCTGTCAAGTGACGCCAGTCATCCCATGGGCACCACCTGACATCCGCTGACATGTAGCCTACACGCTAGCAAGCTAATGATAAATAACTTACCATTCACCTTTGCATTACCATACAAAACATTTCAAAATACAGAGCTGGTTCTGAAATAACCGATGTGCAAACGACATACGTAACATTTCACAAATACAAGAAAACAGGAATATATTTTATAACAACAGGAAGCAAAGTAGCTGATCACATTAGCTAAAAGGGCTAATGGACCACTCCTCCTTGTCCACGGCAAAGTCAAGCCACGACGAACACAGTGACAGAACAATTCAGACAAATAAGTGCAATTAGTGCTATGATCCTCTCACCTTATAACAGATATGAGTAAACTGGAGGGATCTTTGCTTTTTGAAACTGATCGGTATCTTCCTGTCTCGGTTGCCATTTTTCCGCTATAGCACCCAAAACAAGGTGACAACCAACTGTTTCGCCGCCAGAAGCCAATAAGGTGCTGAACTGAAGTTGCGTACGCAGCAAGTATGGTTGAGATTGCAAACAGGATCCTGGGAATTGTAGGCTTCGCTATGTTGCCGCTTGACGCAGTCCTTCCACACTGTCTCTCTCAAACACACACACACACACACACACACACACACACACACACACACACACACATATTGCGCAGAACTGTTTCAGGAATCGATTCAGGTAGCAATAAAGGTACCCAGCACAATATTTTGTTGGCCTTAAAAATGCGTGTCACATAAATAGTGTCACATTTTCTATTATCTATTTTCTTACTTATTTTGTAGGCATAGCCTATTCTACATAAAGCTATATTTCTGATTAAATTAAAAAACTATTTAAAATAGGTCTAGATGGCATGTGTCAGTATAATTTAACATGTAACTTTTCAGTTTCCTTCAAAACCCTGCAAGAAAGGCTGCCTGAGTGGCACTCAAACACACAGGTCTCAGAACACTGCAGAACAGCTCTCCTGTATCTACTGACAATCTCTGCTGTTACAAACAGAAAGGAGGAAAAGCATTGATTCTGAGGCAGGGTCGATGTGGCAGTTTCCTTGCTGATTGATGTGGCCATGGACTGCTGAGATAACACTGTGTGTGATCTTTTTGTTCTCTCTGAAAACAGAAACAATCATGTGGCAGTGCAAGTCTATTTTTTCCCTCACAAAGGTATGCCCTGTCCACTAAGTTTAATTTGGAAGTCCTTATCACCTTGCCCTGCAGCCAATGTCCCATCGGTCTGCTGCTAATCTGCTGTCTCCTTCCAAATGACAGCACAGAGGCCAATTCTCAGCATACCGAGCACCGCAAATTGCATGAGACCTTTGAAGGTGTAAGGGGAGATCAACCACCCTGCCTCTGACCTCTGGATTCTATGGCATTTTGTTTTGTCATAAGTAGGAGCAAAGAAAAAAATTATTTAAAAAATTACTTAAAGAAGAGAGGCACATTCCAAGCAGACAAGGAGATGAATGACTGGACTGACCTATGAGGTTTGTCAATTTCTAATGGTGTTTTAGAAAGAATGAATGAATGACTGAATGAATGTATTAATTAATTAATTAATTAACTAACTAACTAACTGCAAGCACAGAACAGAATAGACTAGTCATTAACTCCAGCCATTAACCCTCTTTAGCCTATTTAAACAAGCGTATAAATATATATATATGAGAGAGGGAGAGAGGGAGAGGTGAAAAAATTGTCTTTAACTGTTTTTTTTATATTATTTAATTTAATTTGATTAAATTAATTTAACTGTTAGTTTGCATTTCTGTCTATAGGTATTTCATAGGCAATTGCATTTGCAGCAAAAGCTCACAATCAGCCAATGAGCGTGCTTGTTCTTCAGACACTGAAAGGGGATGGGCTCAGGGCGCAAGCGTGTTTCTTGAAGCTCTTGCATGCTATCGTGTGGTGTTAGCTTTGGTGTCAAGGCTGAAGTTGGGGATTTTGGCCAAATTTACATTCATGACACCAAATTAAAGTTGCACGTAGGTTGTATCGCTTTTATCGCAGCGGTCAGATATGGGAGCCAATAACAGTACCCGTCGTGTCTCGTTTGAGTCGGACGAAAATGAAAACATAACGATTGTGAAGGGCATCAGGGTGAGTGACGGAAAGAAGAGCAATGCTAAAAACAAACAACAAAGTTTCAAACATTTTGCCAAATTGACCACACCTTAAACACACAGGGCTGTTAAACTAGTAACTTGTAAAAAATGGTTATGTTATGACACAGGTCTTTAAGTCGCTAAGTTATGTTTAGCGTTTAGTTTTATTAGCCACATTTGGGGAGCTAGGTGGCTAAATGGCAGTGCGTGCCATGACAAACGGTACATTGTGTACTAATTGGTAGTGAATGAATGAGGTGGCCCAATTTAGTGCAACAGTGTTTACAAAGATTAACTGTGTTGGAGCTCGGCATTTTGAGCGGTATTATCAGGTCACGAACGTCTGATAACATTACATACCCAGTCTTTTGTCACCTCGACAAATTTGTTACATGTGGAAGCTAACTTGCTAACTTTAGCCATACAACGAAATGAGCTGTCACCAACTTAAAGACTGCTCGCTAACTAACATTACTTGGTCATTGTCAGACATTGTCAGAATCCACGAATGCAGTTATCTGAAGGCATCTTTTAGTCTTTTTGGAGAGACATTTTCTTGAATGTCATCTACAAAACTGTGCTGTTCATGACGCTAATCTTAGAGCAGATAACCTCAGATTATCATATAAACGTCCCTAGTAACGTTACCAGTTTGAACATGACTAGTTTGGGATTGTGGATATGCCCTCTTGACTGACTAATTCTGCTCCACTTCCAGCTCTCTGAGAATGTCATCAATCGCATGAGGGAACCTGCTGCTCCACCACACGCTCGTCCCCCTCCCAAGGCCCCCTTACCTCCACCTGCAGTCCCCACACCACCTCCTGTGGTCCCCATCATTCCTCCTGTAGTTGAGCACTTACCCACCATTGTGCCAATAGCCTCTCCATTTGATCCGATTACATCAATGCCCCCTCCATCACTGTCAGAACCTATCAAAGTGCCTCCACCTCCTCCTCCTCATCCAGTGGCTGTGGAGGTGATCGCTCCCCCTCCTCCTCCTCCTCCTCCAGTCTTTGAGGAGCAAGCAGCACCTGCTCTCCCTATTGAACCTGTTTCCACTTTGCCAGCCCTTACTGAAACAGTGGCGCCCCCAGCACCTGTAGAGACTGCTGCTCCTCCACCACCTCCAGAAGCTGTTGAAGTCCTGCCACCCCCACCAGTTGTTGAACCAGTTGCACCACCACCACCTTTTGAGCCTATAGCTGCACCTCCACCTGTGGAGGTTATTCTTCTCCCTCCAGTGGAAGAAATCTTTGTCCCCCCTCCTGTTGAAGCTGTTGACCCACCCCCACCTATGGAGGTAATTGCTCCTCCACCAGCTAAAGTTGTTGCCCCACCTCCACAAGTTGAGCCAATTGCTGAATCCCCTAATGTTGAAGTAACTGCCCCTCCACCTCCACCTGTCGAGGCAGTTGCTCCATCACCACCTGTTGAAGTAACTGCTCCTGTACCTTCTGATGAAGCTGTTGCCCCACCTCCACCTGTCGAGCCAGTTGCCCCACCAACACCTGTTGAAGTAACTGCCCCTCCACCTCCTGTTGAGTTTGTTGCTGCTCCTCCACCTCTCATTGAAGCTGAGGCCATCACTCCTGTTGTGGAGCCAGTCTCTCCACCTCCAGCTGTGGAAGAGTCTGTGGTGTTAACTCCAGCAGGTTGGTAAACACCCACAGTTTACTGCAAACACCTCTAGAGCCACCACCTCTATGGTGTAACCTCAGAACATGTCTATAAAATGTCAAGGTCACTCTGACATGATGGATGATGTATAAACAGGCATAATAACTATTTACTCTGATTCTGATCATTTAAATGACTAACATGATAATGATATAATACTTAACATACTGACATTGTCCTGACATTGTGCTGAACTTATTTATTTATTTTAAAAAGGACTGTTTATTTCATGTGAGAAACATAACACCCAATGTTTCTAGTAGGTTGTTTTATACAGGCTGTTAGTTTTGCATTTTACCTTTGTGTTTTGACGGCCAAACTTCCTGCAGTCTTCTTTAGAAGAGACTAACAGAATCAAATAGAAACATATGAAGTCACTAATAACTAAATTAACTTGTTTGGATCACAACGATCTTTTCTTTCATTACCAGTGATTCTTGCACATATTTTGTAAACATTTACTAGATCAGAGTGGACATCCTCTTGATGTGGTAATTGTGGAATTTAAGATTTTTTAATGCATGATTTAATGGATTTAATGCTTTCTGTATTGGTCAAGACATGTGGCATGTGTTTGTCAATAAGAGGGGATTGGCAGTCTGCAGGCTGTGTTGGTGGGCTGTTAGTAGACACTTGAGAAAGATCAGGAATCTGTTTGTTCTTATAGATTATAAATGGAGCAGCAGAAGAGACTGCAACACAAAAGTCTCCCCACAAAATTGCCTTTTACAGTAACTAGCCTCTACTAGACAATTTATGCTTTAAATATAATGCACACTCATCAATACAATTGACTGGCCTCAACTGACAGTTTAACTAAATCAGTTGACAGACTACTGTATGGCCTATATTATCTTATAAGACATGCACAGCAATACTTTCCTTTGATTGAATGGTGGAGTTTTGGCTTACCTTTTTATATAGGTGGCATGAGACTATATTGTTTGCATTTCGTTTAGTGATTTAGAATGGTGAGTAAAAAAAAAAGAACACTGTTTGGTCTCGGTCTACACCTCCGCTCCTGAATTAACATAGGCCTTATCAGGACAAGGAGAATGTTGTTCCTATGCAGCGCTGAAAGCCGGTGTGGCCAAAAGTGAAAGTGGAGTTCTGTAAGCATGCACGCACAGATAAACTGGTAGGATTTTACATGCTATAATCACCACCTTGAAATGCAGGCATGTTTTATTTTGGATGTGTATGAAGTATAGGCTACAAATATTTTTGTTTGCATGTGACGTTGGAATTAGACCCATGTTCTCCATGCGTCCGACTTAACCCAAACCCGTATCTGACGGAGTAGAATATTTTTAACCCATTTCATCAAAATGTTTGGGTCGCCTGTTGCCTACCCTCTGGTACCCAAACCTGTACAGGACTCTGCCAGAGGCTATTGTGCTGCAAAGGAAGAAGTGTCTATTTCCTTAGCCTTCCCATTACGTGGCTTCCCATATTATGATTCATGGCTATCAGCACAGCATTAATGAAATGATTAATTCTCCCTTGTAATAAATTTAATGAATTGATGCTGTAATTAGGGGGCTCCATTTTATCTAGCTGCATAGCAAAAGTGTCATGCTTGCCCTTTTCTCCCAGTTGTAAAGTAGAAACAATATATAGATGGTCAATAACTTTGAAAACGTCTTTTGGTACCCCTGATGCAACAATTCTCCTATTTCACTGAATATGGAAGTGCCGAGCTGAAGGTTACTGGTGTGTAATGGAAAGGACAGAGTGGAGAGCATGTGTGGGAGGCTGTCCGTCCTCGATGTTGATGGTGGGCTATGTTTCTCCATCCGTGTCCGAGCACAATCAGAGAGGCAATTAGGGAAAGGCCAATCAAAGCTGTGGTGCTGTGGCTGTAGTGATTAAAACTCAACACATCCGCACTCGGCTCTAACACACACACTCAGAATTGTAAATGAGTCCAAAACATTTACACACACACACACACCTGCTGTCATATGTCGGTCAGATTTTTGAGGAAAATCCTATTTTGTCTGTATGTGTGTGTGTGAGATGGAGTATTGATTGTGTCATACTCCATCTTGTGACTGCCATATCCTACACCCTTTTTTTGCCTTTAACAGTAGGCTAATGAGCGCTTCCTTGTGTTGAATAGACATGAGTCACTGCAGCTGTTCTTGAGTGGTTGCATATATAGGCACATAACAATGGGCGTGAAACCCCGTTAAGTGTCCGCGAGTTTTCACAGATTCTTGTCATGACATGGGATTGCATCACCATGAGAGGCCTGCTTCTCACCGTGATGGGTGTTTGGAAAAAATGTTTGAATTCACTGCTGCCCACGTCACAGCTGTCTAATAAAGCAGTTTAGCAATCATGAGGGATTTCCACTTTTCCATAAGGAGTGTTCACAGATCAGACTATGCTCTCTCATCCCTCTCCCTCCCCATCTGTTTTTGTTCACTCACAGTCAGTAATTTTTTGGATGATGCCATGTGGTTGGTTTGTCTGTTCTTGTTGAAAAGTTTGTGGTAAAGTCACTGTTAGTCATGGTTTAGGCCATTTGGGGTGTGGGATGAAAGTAGGACATTGCAGCTTTCTGCACTACTCCCAGGACTCCAGCTAACAAAAAGTAAACATGAAACTTTAAGCTGTTCGACCTTGGCTGCCGATGTTTGTTGTGTGTGTGTGTGTGTGTGTGTGTGTGCGCGTGCGTCCACGCGTCCACATGTGCACACAAGTGCGTGCACGCACACACACGCTCGGTTTCCGTCGGGTTCAACTCAATATCCCAAGGTGGCACCCCTCCCAATGAAGGGGTGGAGGGATTGATTATGTGTGCCCACGAGTGGTGGCATTAAGTTAGGCTCTTCATGCCGCGGTCAGTCTCTAAATCAGACCGCTGCCACCATGTGTGCTGATTACACACGGCCAAGGTTGTGCCTCCCACACTTTCCCAGTAGGCTATAAATATTCATACCCAGAGCCCACTCACCTTCCACTTTAATAGCTTCCTTAAAGATGATTGCCAAGGCCTGCAAGGGGACAGTAGTAGACTATGGCAACATTAAATGAATAGATATCTATACATCAGCTAAACCTTAACTTCATGTAAGTAGTTCCAGCTGCTACCTGTAATTGCACTGAAAGTATTCTATTATTGTATTATATATTAGTATTATATTATGTAGCCACAAGTAGGTGTGGTTTAAAGATAATTGCTTGAATTGCCAAGGTTGTGTTGTCTGACGGAGATGGGTGGAGCGGTGCAGGTGAATGTATTGAAGTCGGAGCGTGAGGAAGTGGTAATGTTCCAGATTATGCCCGGCAACTCCCTCCCCTCCTCTCCGCACCATCTCCGAGCAGGTCCCAGGGGTTAATGAAACTTCTGATGAGAACCTGCCGTCAGCCCGCGTCTATTATCGCCTGCCCGAGAGCGCCTCTTCAGGTTCCTCCGCTGGCTGCCCTGAAAAATGACGGGAAGGATGGGAGGAAGGAGAAAGAGAAAGAGAGAGAGAGAGGTGGGGGATGTGAATATGATGAGTTTTTAATCTTTTACCATTTACATGTCACACTCAAGATTGACACAGCAGGGAGGGAGTTGGATGAGATTGCTAATGTTCTTCTGGATTCCTCTATGACCTTGCTCACCCCTGGCGGATTCAAGATGGTATTTATTGCATTAGGGGCCAGTTCTACCGCTGAATACACCAATTCACTGAACTCACTCACTGAAGCTGCCTCCGGGCAAAGGAGTGGAAGAAAGACATGAATAATGGGGAAGAGAGAGAGAGATAGAAAAGGAGAACATTAAACATCCAAAGGCAAGCTTTTCAGAGATGGCCACCTGAGCCAAATAGGAGTCCCAGACTCACTATTTCCACTCAGTTGGAAAGATGGTTTCAAGTTGCAAATCAAACTAAAAAAAGGGTAAAGTCAAAAACAAGTTGAATGTAGTTCTCTCTCTCTCTCTCTCACGTCTCTAATCTCTTGTCTTCTTTCTGCCTGCTTTCACCCTCTCATGCCCCAGTCTAATCAAGCCACATCACAATGAAAGATGGACCTGTGAATGCAAAGTTGTTGCCCATGGCCTTTGATGTCATTTGTTGAAGTAGAGTGAGGGGATGAGCGAGAGAGTAAAAAAAAAAAGAATCAAATGTGCTACCTGTGGAGCCCTATCGGTTATCAGGCAGGATATCTTTAATTGGCTTTTATCAAACACTGGCGTCCCGGAGAGGGACGTGCAGAAATCCTCACAACCCCTTGCATCTATTACCCGGGCCCCACTGTTTGATTAATGCCACCTCAGTCGTTTTACCAGAAAACCCAGTATCAGCCAGGGCATCGTCACGGTAACTAGCAGTTATCTCTCTGACCTTGAGGTGTCTTGGCAATAAATATTTCGCTTCATCTCCACCTCTTCCTTTGCCTTCTTTCAGTCTAAAAGACATTTCTTTCCCACTTTAATCATCAGTGTTGGTAGGGGGATGTTCCCATAAAGGAAAGGGTTAATACTTAGTCATTTTAAGTGCACCCTACATCATGCACACAGTGTGCTGGGCCTGTGGTTGATTAATGGAAGCAGTGGTGAACTTAGCAGACTCCTAGACGGGCATGGAGGCTCCGCTCGATAACAGCCACGCAGCAAGCAAGCCGCTGAGAAGGAGCTTGTCTTCAGTGGCACTCCGAGATGAGGCAGGTCTTAGGAATTAGGGATGTTGTGTTCTCTCTCTCTCTCCCTCTCTCTCTCTTTCTCTCTCTCGTTCCTCTCTTTTTACTACATGTCCGCCTGCTTACGAGTAGGACCCCTCTTGTTCCCTCTCAACTTGCCTCTTTTTTATTTATTATTTTTTAAAATCCTTTTTCTTCTCTCTCTCTCATTCTTCCTGCTTCATTTCTTTGCTCTCCTCATTCAGCCCATTAGTGGAGGTAGTTGCTTATTGGGGCACTGCGTGAAGCCTGAAACTCAACACCCATCAGGTCTGCGAACGGTGGGGCCGTAACAAGCTCCAGTCTCATAAGCAGCCTCCGCTGGGCCCTTCACAAGGCCAGCCTGAGATCTGCAGCGAACGAAAGACGGATGCTGCACACAGAGCAACTTCTTACTTGTGTCTAAAGAGCAGATTTGAACAGTTGTACAACTCATCCTCCAGAGCTGTACTGCATGGATACAGTGAGTCGGTTGTAGATTCACAGCTTAGACGCTGGTAAATGGCAAAGTGGATCGGTTTCAATGACCTCGTGTTTTGAAACTCTCCACTAAGCTGTTTATGAGTCCGAGTTGCATTGTAACCCCTCAGCCCACCTATGACACCACAGGAGATGTATTTATTTATTTATTTGTGCACGTGTTGATTGCAGCCGAGAGGCTAGTCGTGCTAATCAACTCAAGTCTAAACGAGTGCATCAGATGTGTACATTTTCTAGCAGGAGCACGAAGGAGGACGAAAGGCCCTCACGGTGACATCAGTGAATCTTGCTGTCTATTATGAGAATCATGACTATTGCACCTGCAGTGCATTAACTCACCCTTTTCACACCTCTGTACATCTATTTTATGGACAATTACCTAGTGTGATGTGATGTATGTGAACGAAATTGTGGGGGCAAAATGTCTGTTGGAGCATATGTACGTGTAGAGACATTAAGTTAGGAGAAGTGCAACTGTGTGTGTGTGTGTGTGTGTGTGTGTGTGTGTGTATAGAAAAAGAGTGCTGAATATAATGATGTTTTTATGATGGGAGTTGCTGGTGCGTGGCAGTGCCAGCCTCCACTATCCCTTCCCCCTCCCCCCTCACTTTCCTTCTTTCTCTTTCTCTCTCTCACTCTCTCACTGCTGCTGCTGCTCTGCCAGCTCTCGGCCTGCCTCATGAGTCACAGGGGCCTTGAAGGGAGTGCTGTCCCACCCCAGTAACCTCACAGCATGCACATACACACACACACACACACACACACTTGCTGCAGATGTACAACTTCTGTAGACAAACTCCTACATTCACACCTAGCGTAATGAACACAGCGGCCAACCACGGTTAGCTGCAGTGTTGCCTCAAGTGTCTAACTTAGGAGAATAAAAACAAGTGCTTTGCGGTGAGGAATAGAAGAAACTCTGCCAGCATCCACTCACTACAGCCACAGAGGGTGAAAGCGGAGCGAGAGGCACAAATGTTTAAGTTCCGTGTTCTATTTTGGCAAGGGGGAGGGAGGAAAATCCCCCTTTATGCAGACCAGAGTTGAGCTCTTATAAGCTGACAGTGACGATCATTGAAAAGTTTGTTGTGACGTCATGTCATGTGACCCTAGGAACTGTTCACGTTTGCTCCCATTGTAACGTATTATGTTGCTCTATCTTAGTCAGTATTCAGTAATCTTTGCTACAGCAGGCTGAACACAACACAACAGAACACGCACGCACGCACACATGTTTGATGTTGTCTTGTTAGCCAAGTCTGTTGAGCTGTTTATGTGTGTTTCTGTGCCTTTGTAGTGGACGAGGCCGAGCTGAGGAGGAAGATCACGGAGGAGCTGCAGGCCGGCCTGGAGAAGGAGCGCACCAAAGCCCAGCAGGAGCTTGACCAATGGTGAGTGCTCCTCCTCCTCCTTTTCCTTTTCTTCCTCTCATGTCATAACAGGTGCTGCTCCACTCCTCTCTCCTCCCAGCTCCTCACAGCCCCCTACTGTCAGGCAAGAGAACTGTCTCAACACACCCCTCCATTCATTCAGCGTATTGGTGAACCTCTCCTCTGACTACTGAGGAGTTTGTCACTTGTGTTGACTGAAGTATTTACTCTCCTTTACCTCACTGTTATGATACTAAATGTAGACAAATAACCAGGAAATAAGCGGCTAGTGCCCATAGGACGCGGTAAGTAGTTAAGGGTTTGTATTGTCAATTAGTCGGCCCTGTGATTCCCACCCTCGCTACAGAACCTCTCCGGAAGGACAAGACCCACAAGAGATTTCCCTGTCTGCGCATCAGCAGCGAAACGATGAGATTGAAACATGTGTTACTTGATGGGGAAGACAACATCTCATCTCCGTACACGAAAAGTACAATTTCATCTCATTAATAGACAAAAGGAGGGTGATCCATCTTCTCTATTTTTGTCCCCCAGAGATGCGTTTAATTTACTTTTTCCAGATGAACATGAGATTCTTTCTCTCGCTCTCACTCTCTCTCTCTCTCTTTTTCTCTCTCTCTCCCTCCTGCTGTCTCCCACATTCTCCTCCTCTTTTTTTGCCTGCGAAATCAATTAATCATGTCTGGGCTGGGACCCCCTCAGTAGAGTTCATTTCCTGTGTCCTGATGATAGAGTGATCTATTAGCTCTTGCTAATGAAGCCTCAGAGTTAAAGCAAGCAGACTTCCTCTTTCTCTCTCTTTCCCCCTCTCTCTCTCTCTCTCCCCCACTCCCTCCCTCCTTCTCTCTTTCTTTCTCTGCCCCCCCCCATACACACACCCTCCTTTCCGTCTCTTCATGACTCCCTTTCTCTCTCACTTGCCACCCCCCCAACCCCCTCCTCCACTTACTCAAACAGGTGGGTCAAGCACATAACTTGCAATGAACACATCAGCCAGCACTAGTAATGAGGCTGGACAGGTTCTAGCATCCTCATGCCACACACTCAAGACAATTAGGGCCCATACAGAGACCCCAAGCAGGCTTCTGCAACCCAGGAGCAGTACCAGTATCAGGGCCCCCACTGCTTCCTCTCCACGAGTCCCTGATGTTACTTTTGTTTGGATCTGACGCTGTTGTCATTTATTTATTTATTTATTTATTTATTTATTGGTGTGGGATTCGGCGTTGACATGAAATGTGTCTTGTCTTTCCCCCAAGCTGAAGGTGAAGAGAGAGGAAGGGAATGGTTTTTTTTTCCCTGAGCCAGCAAACAAAGCAAAATAAATCAAATCTTGGGGACAAAAACAGACAATGGCAGAATAATAACACTTCTGAAGAGTGGCATTCTCTCAGCACGCCTTCCATACCTCCTGACTTCGCTCCCTCTTTTTCTCTCTCTCTCTCTCTCTCTCTCTCTCTCACTCTCCCTCCCTCCCTCTCTCTCTTTCTTTCTTTTTCTCTCTCTCTCTGTCACCTACCTGCTCTGTCTGCCATGCTGGTGAAGGCTGTATGTAGATTAACCCCAACAAAGCAATCAAAACACATCAGCAACTTTGATTGCTTTCATGCACTCATTGTAATGTTACACAGTCTGCACCTGGATGTTCAGAGGCCGTATACATTCACAGTGTCCTTACATTCAGATTGAATCAAATAGACAAAATGTCTTCACTGTCACTTCCTTTGTTTCTTCTCTCTGTTTCAACATTTAACCCCCTCTTAACCTGGCTAAGTGGCTCTGATTTGTGTTCTTATGAGCACAAACATTTCTTCAGACGCCCTTGAATAGACAAACCAGCTGGTCTCCTCAGTTGTTTGTCCATCACCTGAAAGGGCATGTCAAATAATCATCACATTCTAGACATTCTCTCACTCTTTCACTCCCTGCTCACCTCAGCAAAGGCCTATAACACGACCCCTCACAGATTGGTATTGATAAAGGATTTTTTTTCTGTCAGCCATAAAAAAGAAAATTTAGAAGGAGCATCTATATGTGTGAGTATCTCCCTGTTTTGTTTTTATTGCAGCAGTGTTGTTGGAGGCCACCAAAGCAAAGTGCCTCTCCCATCACCCAGGCAACGCCATTAAGATGGAGTGGAGGAGCTTTATTGACCGTGATGTCATGCTCGGATGGACAGAATCAATATTTTCCTTAATGTTGTTTCCCACTTAGTTCTCTCACTTCCTTTGTGGTGTGTGTTTGTGTGTGTGTGTGTGTGTTCAGTTTTGTTTTAAACCGCTCATGGAAGGGCTCTTAAACCCTAAAGGGAACAATAACAAAAATAGGCAATTTGACTCCCGGGCTTGGAGCACATCCGTTTCTATTAGGCTGGAGACCTAAGTCCAAATGCATCTTGCACACACAGCCATTTAAGGTGATTGTATTGCACATATCATACACATTTGAAAGCTATCTTTTTTCCTTCTCGTAATAGAGTTTGCATGCAAGTAGAAATGCATAGCAAAAACAACATTTAATAGCACATTTTGGCACACAGTGTAATGCTGCTCTTTGTAATGTCTGTGTGAGAGAATGAGCTTAGCCTTAGTGTGTGTATGTGTGTGTGTGTTTATGTGCTTTCTGGCCGCCGGTCAGAGCACTGATCGGACTCTTCGGACCATCTCCCTGAGTGCAACCAGCCGGTGGCCTTCTCTGGGATCGAAAGTCTCTCCCATGAGCTCACCTCATTTTTCATCAACCAGACACATCTGTGGCTACACTATTTTCTCTCTCTCTCTCTCTCTCTCTCTCTCTCTCTCTCTCTCTCTCCCTCTCTCTCTCCCTCTCCCTCTCGCCTCTTCCTCCTGCTCTTTTTCCTCTTGTTTCTTATTGAGTTGTTTATCTTAAAATGGAAGCAAAGGAAAGAAAAGGCCCATAATCATATTTTCATTGAAATGTGTAGGCCAAAAGAGCCAGCAAGGTTACTTTTTCCTTTTTATTCTCTCCCAGATTCCATCACAGATAATCAAACTGCTAGCTCTCCTCATATTCACCGGCATGTGTTTAAAAACGCTTTGTTTGTTCAAATGGGCTTTTCTCGCTGAGGTCAGATAGCCTCCTCTTCAGCCTGATTCAGAATTGGAGATGCTGGAGATGTAATCTTCTGGCACGCAGCTTTTTAAACACTTCACCTTTCCCAGGGAAGCTAATAAAATTGTGTTTTGGGTTTTTGAGGTGGTTAAAAATCCCATGATCCTGAGTAGAGCTTCATCCGTTTTTTTTTTTCCTTTTCCTCAGGCTTTTCTCATCATCCCCACTTTTTATTGACTCTCCTCCAGATTCAGCTCATGTCTTTATTTCATCAGCTTTTTGTTTGCCATTTCACTTTTTCCTTGTTTTATTTTTGTCCCCACCTCAGACTGGCTATTATGTTGGGTTTTTATTTACCATTTCCTTCTCTCTCACTCTCACTCCATCCCTCCCTTTATGACCCTGATATGGTGTATATAATCTGTTGCTGTGTCTGTCTGTCGGTCTGTGTGTGTGTGTGTGTGTGTGTGTGTGTGAATGCCCAGGCCAGCCACAGTGGGGCAGCTGGGACTGCTTAGAGAGAGATAAGGGGGTGGACCAGGCAGCATGGCTGGCAGTAATGGCCAACATTTGTCTTGCATCTGCGGAGGCGTCCGGCGCCCAGCTGACCAGATGCCCAGATGCTGCCAAGCCTTATGAACCGCGAGACGTGCAACCCCCGGCCCTAATGCACCTTCATGCCGCCCCTTTCCACTGCCACCACCTGCCCACAGGGCTCCAGACAGCAAACACACGGCCTCTGTAAGCCCCTCAATCCCTCACTGCACACTAATCACTTACCCAGGTACTTGAGTTAGGACAGCCCAGTGATCAATACTGATTTGATCACAGTCATGATTTAAGTGTACGTGTCAAACATTATACAGTGACACTGTGCGTCTGGATCCTGCTTTGTCTAGACCTGTGTGTGTAACACGCCTGGCATAGTATTACCAAAGATTCTATAGTGTAGCACGCTAGAATCTGTGTTACTCTGTGCTCAACCTCAGGAGATGGCTCATTCTAATAACACAGTTGGCTCTTGGTGTAGAAACCAGCCCTGAGATAGCTGATGCCTGCTGCCTCACCAATACATGATTCAGCCTTTGCTCCAGTACTCTTTGCACCCCGGCCTGAGAGGGACCCTGTGACCAAGCAGCCCTCTCACACATACACATGCTCTCGCTTGTGACTCACTACCGCATCGCTGCAATGCTGACAAAAATAAACCCCATGGAGAGTGAGGAAGGGCAGAGTGATTAAACAAATGAGATGAAAGTGACTGATCTGGAAAAAAAAGAAAGGGGGTGTTTTATGATATTACCAGTGACCTCCCCCATGCCCCTGCACTGGATAGCAACTCCACAACACGTGCCAGCGCCCACTCAGCACTCTGTGTGTCTGTGTGTGCGTGTGTGTGTGTGTGTGTGTGTGTGTATGTATGTAGAGAGGGTGTCTGTCTCTGCGGCCGCTGCTGTTCTTCCTCTTCCTCTGAGCCGATGCCACTGTGCTGCCGCAGAGGCCCTAACGTTGGCTGCTCCTGCCGCAGAGGGGTGATTTAGCCCTGGACCTTGTCGCTCTCCCTCTCTATCCCTCTCTCTCTCTCCATTCTCTCAGTCTTTTCATTTTTCTTCCTGCCCGCTCAATCTCTTTTTCTTTCTCTTTATGTCTGTCCTTCACTCCCTTTCCTTCTCCCTCTGTCCCTGCCCCCCCCCCCCCATTTCTCTCTTTTTCTATGTCCCCCTTTTCTCTCTCTCTTTCTCTCTCTCTCTCTGTGCTTTGAGGCAGTGGAGCAGAACGGTTGCGGAATTAGAAAAGCGGCCGGGCCGACCCGCCTCGTCAGCACAACGCCGGGGCCCCTGAGCACTCTGGGAGAAGAAAGAGGCTCAGAGCGGATTACACGCGGGCAGAGAGAGGGGCGCTCCACGGGGCGAGTTGCGCGCGCACGCACACACACACACACACACACACCTCTAGCCAAAACGTTACTAAATAAATAACTCGTAGGTGAAGGCAGCCTTTTGCAACATTGGACAGTATGCGATATCATGGGCATCAGAGTGTGCAGGCAAGGCTGAGGATGTGTTTTGTATTGTTATTTTTCCAAACCACTGTCAGCCAATGCAGTTCTTGACTGATGTGCTGGTTTTTGGTAGTCTGGTTCTAACATACTGATCAGCTATGCTACTGCGCCTGGCTGTTGTCCTGTCATCTCCCACTTCCCAGTGGTGGAATCAACGGACATAGATTAAAATGGACAGACCTACAACCAATCAGACCAGTGATTCTGAGGATGTTTGCAGAGACAAGGCAGGACACAGTATAGTACGGTGCCTCATAATTTGAAATGAAGTCTGTCTACAAAGCTCAACCTTTAGATGGTTTTGGTGATTTTTATACTGAGTTTCACCTTGTTGAAGCTTTGATGATGATGCAAGGCTTATGGATGATTTTGCATATGATATGAGCAAATATTAGCTAATATTACCAGATGTCAGTGGAAAATTGTTTGAGCTGTGCAAACAATGAATTTGCACAGCTAACAAATTATACGTTTCTAGGTTTGGCTAGTCAGAATGCCATGTGTTTGTGGGTGTGAGTTTGGTTTTCTGTTTGTTGTTTCTTGGCCAGTTCAGATGATCCTCAGATCTCCTCCCTCTCAGTCTCACTTTCTCTCACAGACTGTGTGTGTGTGTGTGTGTGTGTGTGTGTGTGTGTGTGTGTGTGTGTGTGTGTGTCTTAGTGGGGACATCCTGGCAACTGTTCCATCATCTTTGGCAGTCTTTCAGCTCACCGCTGTTGCGCTGCACGAACGATGCTGGACACCCTGTGTTAGGCAAGGACAACACACTCACCACATGGCCTTAAAGCCACCAACCGCTTCTCCTCCGTCTAAATCAACACTTTGCCAACTGCAGCTCAACTGCACTCGCCCACCGCTGAGGTCTCGATCCACTACTCATTTCCTTAACCACCTTTTAAAGCGGCCCCCCTTCAAGTGCAACATTGCTTGCAACGGCAGTAATATAATATCGCCATAAAGTGTAATTATACTAACTTTAAGAACCTCTCTGCCCTTGTGCCTGGGATTTAATGGTGTGGCCATAGCAGTCGTTCTTAAAGGTATTAAGTTTAACAGGCCTGCGGGGGGGATCCAAACGAGCGTGTGTAGCTCTCGACCCTCCGCCCTCTCGTATTTAACCTCTTTGGCCAGACTCATTGTGTCCAGTGGGAAGTCTGGTCCTCTGTGCTCATTCCTGTCCACGGGAAATGTGTGAGGTGGAGTGGACGAGCGAGAATCAGGCGGCATAGTCGGTGCCACAGTTTGGCTGCGTTAGTAGGCTGCTTTTCTATACTTTGTTCAGTTGTGGCCTGTTGGTGTGCGTTGCTGACTCATGATGAGGCTGTTGTCATTTACTTCTGGTTCTGACCTTCTCACCATTTTCTCTTGGTCTCGCTCACTCATGCCTGCCTTTTTTTTTGTTGTTGTTCTTTCAAAGTGCTGTTGTCTTTCATAATGTATTCATAGTTTTTTTTCCCCCACATTGTAATGCATTTTGATTTGTCTCTGATTTGGTGTTTTGTTCCCGTGATTAGGCTATTTCTCTCGTGGGCGGTGTGTGTGTGTGCATCTGTGTGTCTGTCTGTCTCTGTGTTTTTGCGTGCGTGTGTGTGTGTTAGTGTGTTCATGTGCTTTCACCTGATCTCAGGTCTGACTTGCTTTGTCTTTGCTTAATGTACCTCCTTATCCCAGTGGTTTTTCCACAATGGTTTCTCTCGCTCTCTCTGCTTCCCTCTCGCTTGTCCTTTTGTCCCTCCAAGCGTAAGCCCAGGAAGAGAAGGTGAAGTGCTATTAAACAACATTTAGATTGATTATATAATCAGCGTATGCAAATAGGCAGAGGAGTTGTTTGACTTTTTCTCCTTCTGCAAGTGTGTGTCTGTCTCTGCCTGTGTGTGTGTGTGTGTGTGTGTGTGTGTGTGTGTGTGTGTGTGTGTGCGCGCGTCTCGCTTCAGAACAGCTTTCCCCAGCCTTGTGCCATGTTTTACCCCCAGGCTTCAGTGCTGGATATCATTTCACAGTTGAAATGTTCACTTATGTTCCCTCTCTCTAGGGATGGTGTGTGTGTGTGTGTGTGTGTGTGTGTATGCATGCAATTATGTGCATTCATGCTGCCTCTGTTAGTCAATATGTTTATTTTCGGTCCTTCTACATTTTGTACCTGAAGTCACACATGCCGTTTGTTGACTCCCGAAAGGAAATGCCTCTGAGATAAACACCTCATGGATGCTTTCCATGTAATGTTTGGTACTTGTTGGTACTTATTTGGTATTGTGTGTTTGTGAGTATCTGTGTAGGTCTAATACCATTAAAACGATAGAGAACCATAACACTACGTTGCTATCCTTTCTTTCTCAGTGGAAGAAAATCCCTGAGTTATGTTATGGCTCCCTCCCTCCAGACCCCCCCCCACAGGCCGTACATACACACGTATGTTGGCCTATACATTAAGAGTGGAGAGGGGGAATGGCCATAAAATATTCATGGCCAGCATTCAGAGACGTTATTTCCCCCCATCAATATTGTATGCTTCCTTTTAAAGAGCTTTGTTGCTCAGCGCGCAGCCGGCCAAACAGTCGTGCCGCTCTGTCAGGATCCATTCGCCGTGCGCAGCCGAGCTGTTGTGATTCAGAGCTGTGCCCCCGACTGACAGGTGGTTGGTCAGCGCATTAATGAGGGAGAGAATACGGTGTGTGTGTGTGTGTGTGTGTGTGTGTTGGGATATGGTTGTGCACCTTGACGGCTGTACCGTTTTGCCAGTTATATAGGAATTGGTGAGGGAGATTATTGAAGTAGCGTGGTAAGAGGGAGACGAATATCGGGGCACACATATTAAATATTTATGTTCTGTTGTGCATGTGATTGATTGAGGAGGGATGCATGCATTTAGCAAATGCATTTTAGCCGCCCCCTCGTATCCACAACGCTTTAAATATTTCATTAGCATGACATTGAGGTGATTGTGGAAGAGGAATGTGTACAGCTTGCTAGACACTCCTCTACAACTAAATCATGCCCATTGGTCTTCCAGACAGTCTTTGTTTGTCTCTAGTTAGTGAATTTGCATTGATAATCCTGCAGTTGTTATGGTGTGGTACAGGATTCTGTAGTCTACTACATTTCTTGATTGTGGTACTCGTTTGGTCATCTCATGTTACCTGATTACTGCACAAGATGCCACCGGTTCCCTTACTGTATAAAACCTCTCTGGATATTAATACACATAGCCACCTGACATTTCACATGACATTCACATGTGCAGTGTCAGAGACTGACCGTGATGGAAATCTGTCTTTTTCCACCTATTTCTTGTCCTGAGTGCCGGTGATGTTTTTTTGAGGTATCGCTGTTGTGTTTTCTGTTTGATTGTATTGCTCAGATTAGATTTGGTCACAAGCAGTTTTACTTTGATTCACGAAAAGAACATTGAGTCAACTCTACATTGCTGTCAACACTTTCCATCACTGTGCTTTAAAGTCTCTCATGACAAAGACCAGCACTTTGCCACGCACACACACACAAAAAACAAACTTCAGTCTACTCTGTAAAAAAAGAAAAGATAAGTTGGCTGTCTCTCTATCAAACTTGGAAGCAATCATCCACTTATTTCCCCGAGAGATCATCTGTCTTTGCATGTGCTCTTTCTCTCTGCACTTGCCAATCTTTGTGCCCAAATGAGAAATGTGTCCAATATCCAGCGACAGCAATAAGTGCTCAGGAAGTGATTGTTGCGGCACCCACTCACGGTCTTTTCTGCTTTGCTTTGCAGTCGGGCAGTTTAAGTCGAGCGTTCGGCTTGCACAGTTCTATCGGATAACGCCTGCCATCACTCTTCACAGGGCTCCCTGGTGGCTTCCTCGCTCCAGTCCCACCAAAGTTGGGCCACTGCTATTGATAATGAATTTCTTTCAGAAAAATCTCAAGCACCAGAGACCATATATATAAACCAGTCGCATGGCCATTACCCAAAGGTCTTGCTCACCGTGTGTATTGTAGATCTCTTATTTGATGAAAAGAATGCATTTAGAATGGATGGTCAGATCCACACCTTAAAATCATGCTCAGTCCTGTTATGAATGAAAAGAATATCTTTTCATACTTTGACTTATCTGAGTCCAGCACCTGCTGTTATGTGTGCTTTTATTGTATTTTGTCCCATAATCACATCCCATAGTTTTCTGGAAAAGTAGATAATTATATCGTCATTGAACTGAATGCATTGTTTGTAAGTTTAGGCTTTCTCCCTAGGCTTTCCCTCTAGGTATTGTAAGATTTTAGAAGCTATATTCCTACTAAAAAAGGCATAGTTTTCATTGTCAAAAGGACAGAGGAAAATTAACTTTCACCCTTCAGAAAAGGCATGTAGTTGGCAGATGGTGTTTCTCTTTGACTGATGACACCATGTGTTTGTAATGGCATAGCCTTTGAAGTCCCACCTATTTATCATTTCATTTTGGAAAAGCTTTGGTCATATTTGTCTTGTAATGAGCACACCTCTTCTGCCTGGCAGGTGTGAAGGGCTCAGAGGACCTCTGTGTGACGAGCAGAGGTGTCAGAGCCGTGGAGCGGGAGAAAGGTGGGGGTGGGGGGTTGGGAATGAGGGAGAGCGAAAAGCCCTGAGGAAGATGAGGAAGACGGCACATGATGGATAAGGGTGGGCTGGCATCTGTCGGGATCAGTGGACCGAGACTGGACATGGCCGGAAACCTGTGCATGCCACGCCGGCCCCAAAAATAAGAAATAAGAAAATAGTCTAATATCAGTCCCACTCTCCCGGTCCCTCCCAACTCTCACCTTACCCTGTTTTAACCTCTCAAGATCTCCCGTGCCCCCTTCCATATACACCTCCTGCCTCGAGTTGGCGAGTGACATCCTTCAGACAGGCAGGCTTCAGTGAGCACTAGTTGCTTGTCAACCACTGACCTCACAGACACCAATATGGGGGAGCCTCAAGAAATAGTTGAGACTAGATTTTTTTTTTTTTTTTTTTTCCCTCATCCATATCGACACATCAGGCTGTCACTGCCTTTGTAGTCTCATGGTTCAAAGAAAACTGTGATCAATTCTAATTACCTAAACAAGGTTGGACTTGTTAATCTTTTTGGAGGGGAAGCGTTTGGCAATCAGTCAAGGCACTCGGGCATCAAGATGACAAGGAATGAAATGAACATAATCAGGGCTTTCTTATAGCTGCTGACGGGCACACCTGTTGCCATGGCGAACAATAGTGTTTCTGTGGAACAGGAGGTTTTCGTGAACATTCCCAAAAGCTGGACCTGAACCAACCCAAACTGTGCCGCTAATTGTTTTTAGTCCCTGTTATTTCTTTTTTTTTTCCAGGCTTTAATTACAGTCTTGCCTTATTAGACTTCTTGGAAGTTCCTTCACTTTCCTTAACTTCCATCTACCACTCTGATTAAACACAAAGCTGCAGTTTTGTATCTCGGGGAGTTTACTTTGCAAATAAAAGCAGCTTGCTCAATAGCGAGGAGGGTGTTGCTAAGCAACTGCCGGAGCACCGGGCGAGTTCAAATGGTCAGAGCACTCCGTCTCGTTTTTGTGAAAGTGCTTCAGTAGGTTTTTGCTTGAAAAATAACAATGCCTTCCATGCTGAGGCGGTTTCTTTTATTTCCCAGGAAAAAAAGAAAAACAACAAAAAAAGAAAATACAAAACCATGCTGTCGTCTCATTCAACCTGGACTGCTGCGGCAGTATCTTCATGTTTCCAGGAACTGGCCCCCGTGGCATCCTGGGAACCCCAGAGCCTCATGGGATCAGTATAACTGGCTATAATCTCATGCCCCTCGCTCTCAAGGCTGCCCCCTGTCTGTGAGCCGGTGGAGGTGCAGCCATTAAGGACAGCACCAGGTGCTGAAATCCAGGCAGACTGACACCTCTTGTTAGCAGTGCTGGTGTGAAGCCCAGAAGCCGGTGGGGGCTTCACACTCCTGCAGCTTATCTGTTAAAACATGGAACAATACCAGGGTAGAAGAACAGCCTCCCAACGGATGCAAGTGACAATATTAAAGTCATCCTCATTATATTCTGATAGCGTCTTCATTGAAAGATGCTGGCTGAATGTGAGTTCTATCCTTTGTTATGCTTTCTAACCGTTGTGAGTGTGTGTTTGTAAAGACACAGAGAACCGTGATGACCGTTACTTATGACCGTTATTTCTCTTTACTTCTTTCTTTTCTTCTTTCTTTCCTTCTTTCTCTCTCTCTCTCTCTGTAGGCTGGCGGAGCAGAAGGCTCAGACCCATGCTCAGGCCCAGGCAGAGGCGCAGGCACAGGTGCGTGAGGAGGTGGTGCGCATCCTGGAGATGGAGCGAAGCTCAGCTGAGGACAGCCTGCAGAAGGCCCTGCTGAGGGAGAGGGTCAACACCGAGGATGAGCGGCTCCGTGTGCAGCTCTATGTAAGTGTGTACACACACACACACTACATCCACTACATCCAGAGCACACTGTGTAGACATGTACACATATACACACCACACTATTTACATGTGTCTTACATGAATACACATCCACACCCTCACTCATTGCACACTTGTATGCACTCCACACACACACACAGCCTTATATGCACAGGCCTTATCATTCTGTTCATTGTGTAACTTTTGAATATGCAACCATCGCACTATATTGACACACAAGCATTCATAGTCATTCCGGTGGTAATGGCAGTAGCATGGTATTTATTTGAAATGGCAGTAGTAGCATCATATTCAAGTGTTGCAGCTCTGGAGTGCCTTTACACACACACACACACACACACACACACACACACACTGAGAGCAAGAGGCTTTAAGGGGCAGGTCATGTCTGCTGTAGTGACAAATGGGGTTGCTAGCCTGTCGTGGCCTTCAAGTCTAAAATCCATAGTGTTACTTGAACTCTTCCCCCAGGTAACCTGACACGCAGTAGTATTACATTGAATGACCCAGATCCAGGTCAAGAGTACAATCGGACACACACAAACACATGGAGAAGCCAAACATATGTTGATTTGAAATGATGTATGCACCACCTGCAAGAAGGAAAACATTATATTTGTGTGTTACATTGTTTCATAAATTGCATATTAGCACAGGTTATAGAGTTGCACATTGACATCTCCATGCATACTATACAGTGACATGAGCCAATGAGCATTGTGCTGTTAAAGTGAACCATTTTGTAGCAATCTAAAACATAAACACATGTACACCCACACACTCTCCCGCACACAGTACCAAGATAATTTGATTTGCAGCAAATTGCCCTTGTAAACACATTGTACAATGGGCTCTCCTCCACTGCTTTTGACAAGGGAGGCCGATTATTTTTGCGCGAGGTAAAGAACATATTGCCCACCCCCCCTTGAGAGCGAGAGCTGTTTACAGACCTATGCTATTGATTATGTAGCTCATTTCACACACTCATCTCTGTAATAGAAAAATATGAATCTTTTTTTTTTTTTTTTTGGTGGGGGGCTGTGTGTGTGTGTGTGGTGATGCTGAGGTGTGTATGGAGAATGGTGAGAGTTGAAGCGTATTTCTGCGCCGCAGGACACAAGGCATCAGGGAGTCGTCGCACGGAACGATGATCTAATTGAAACGGAAAGAAAATGAAGATAGGGTGGTGGTGAGGAGACGTGAATAGAAGAAAGACTTGTTTTGCCTATAGCAGTTTGTGTAGAGCCATGTTTGTCTGAGTCTGTGCATTTGGGAGGCGATCCTGTATCAAAAGAATCCCGTTTCCTTCAGTCGTCATTCCCGGACTTCATTTACTGCCATGGAACGCATCACAGATGGAAAGGGGCAGTGGGGTCGATGAACTGTCAGATATGTGATGTGTTTGTTTAAAAACTTAAATTGAAAGTGTAACACGGAATCCAGCAAACTTTTAAACAAAGGCTTTTGTCTGAGTTGGCAGAAATGTGCTGACTTGAAGTGTTTTATGTAAAGCAGCTCTTTATTTACCTCTGTTCCAATGTGAGGGAAGGACTAGCTAAGCAGGCGACACTGTACATTACTGTTGTGCAGACTGCTGCTCAGTGGTGAGGCCAGCATGGCCGTTTTTATCAGGTCTGCAACTTTCTCAAGTGAGCAGCTGATCTTATCCGGTATCTTCTTTGACTTCAGATGTTTGCTTGTTTTTGTTTTTGTTTTGTTTTTTTTTTTTTTTATGTTTCTGTGTACACTCAAGACGCACAGCCACACTCGCATAAATTCACATAAATCTCCTCACTGGCTTAGACACACAGTCAGTGTCTTCTCTCTCTGTGTGCCTGCCTCTGTCTTTCACTCTCACGCACGCATGCACACACACACACACACACACACACACACACACACACACACATACACAGTACTCCAGTTTGCCTCTGATGTGCCAGTGTTAGAACTCCATGATCTCAGGGCCTTAAAACCACTCCACAGACAGTTAAAAGAGCTGCCAAAATGCAAGCTCAGCAACTCCCTTTCTCAAACACACATACACACACACACAGACGCAGAAGTGTAGAACTATAAAATGTTCTATTGGGAACACTTAGCATGCACACACAGAGATGAACATGTGCTCATGTTAAGGATATAGGCCACACACACACACCCACACACAAGCGGGAGCTCAGTCTTGCGGCAGGAGGGATGTGCCTTTTGAGGGCTCTCTGATGGCTTCCCTCCTCATTTCCAGCGGCACTGTGGAGCGGTTTTAGTTTAATAGAATTTGAGGGGTTATCGCCCCGCTCCGTGCTGCGCTCACTCATGGCATTGTCAGTACTGTCAGGCCCTCCCCAAGTCTTCTGTTCTTTTTCCTCTTCCTCTGAAGCCCCGAAATGGACTTCCTCTCCAGAAAACTGCAAAGTCACCTCATTCATACCTCATTCATCCTTCAACCCTCCAACATCATCTCCCAGTGTTAGCACAAGGAAAGGTACTTTCTCGCCACTTTTAAGATGCCTGTCTGGTCTTCCCTTAGTGGAGCTCTTGAAAGCCGTCATTTTTTTTCTGACTATCTCACATTGACAGATGTCCTACCACAGCATTGTGCTTATGTCTGATGATAACTAGCCATGGTGCAGTTTTTCCGCATATACATTACCTCATTGCTCTGAAATGGATCTGTGTGTTGACTAGGTAATGTTTTGTAATAATAAACTCACCAACATATATGTGCGCCATACAATGCACAGCCGATCAATACCTGACCCCCCCCCACCCCCTACTGCCAAGTCCTGCATAACACCTTTTTGTAATTGGAAATTGAAATGAGTTTAAATTGCCTCGAAAAACACATCGATAAGTATTTAAACACACACACACACACAATGTGAAAAGAGGGGAACTTGAGGTGGCTGTTTTTTCCCATGCTCAGCACCCCAGTGAATAGATGGACCTTTCACTTATGATTTGTTAAGTCCTTTGTCCCCTGCTCAACCAAGTCCCTTTCTTTCTCTCTCTCCCTCTAGCGCCTTGCGATATAGAGAGCAGCAAGACACTTAATCATTATACATCAATCAGGTTTTTTTTCTTACTTTCTTTCTTTTTTCTTCTCAAATTGTGTCCCCAAGATACGACATGAGAGGAAGAGTGAGTGGGAGACAGCAGGACAAAACATCAGATGTGATGTTTGTCAGCGTGCAGCATTTCCAGCAGAGTCCATTGCAGCCTGACCTTTGTGATGGCCTGTCTCGCAGAGCACTTCACTGACCCGTGTGGGTCGCTGGTGAAGATTACAAAAAGCTAGCAGCATGTTTCACATTAGCATGGAAGCCTCCAGTTTGTGTAATAAACTCCCTTTGCTATGACCATTGTATTTGTGCAAGTCATCGAGAGTACCAAGGGGGCCATACTATTTGTAGACTTTGTTGGTCCAGTGTCTTGCATCCCTGGCTGTGAAGCTCAATCACCGAAGTGTTGTGCCAGTTAACAGCTTGTGTGCAAGCCACAGGTCGATACAGTGAAAGAAAGGGAGTGAAAGAGAAAGTGTGAGGTGGAGAGACAGAGAGAGACAAAGAGGGAGAGAGAGAATGTGCAGGGAGGAGCAGGGTTTGAATTATAGAGTGTAGCACAGGTTTGTATTTTAGTTGTGCTCTTCCCATTCAGAGAGTTTGGAGGAGAGAAATATATATGTATCGATCCCCCCCCTCCCAGCTCGTGTCTGGTTTCTTGGCACGTTTTAGCGTGTTGTGGAGTCTCTGTCCATCACTTAGCATCAGCGCTGTGGCAACTGCCTGCTCTCTCCTTTACTTTTCATCCACTATCTTTCTTAATACCTATTACTTCCTCCTTTGCATCTTTCACAGTAACAGTGTCTGAATAGCCCAGTTCTCTGCCCTCTGGTCCACCATTTTGTTAAAATATAACACACACACACTCCCTATTCCTTGAACTCCCCTCCCTTTTGGTCTTCTTTTTCTCTCTTAGCAGGTCCATCACTCCAGTGTCACAACATTTCCCAGCAGTCACACTCTATTTAGTGAACCGTTAAAAGCCCTTTATAGACATATTCAATTTACTTTTTATTGTACAAGAAGCCGTGGGAAGCAATTTGTATCCCTGTAGAAATCATTTTAAAAAAGGATGCCTCTGCAGGGTTTGATGGAAGTTTTGTGAATTCACATTAAAGTCGACTTGCTAATAGTCGGTTTGTGTTTGGTCTTTAAACTTAATGCTTGCACCGTTGTTGCGCCAGCAAATTGAAAGTGCAGCACCACAGCAAAACATTTGTTTTATTGTTATTGTGCATCTTGGTTTTGCGGTTATTGCATTTTTTACTTTTATGTAGTTACTTATTTGTTTATTAGGTTTTATCTAGCGAGGGCATTTAGAAAGGGGAAACTGTAGCAGCTAGTGCTATACATCTGTCTGCGCAAAGCCAGTTTCCCACAATTCCCTTGTCTCCACCTGACATCTCACCAGAGTCCCTATTAAACTTTGGTGAGTTTGCCTGCTGTCTGCCTTAATTGAAATCTAGCCATATTTCCCCTTTACACCTTCTGTTCCTCACCTTTCGTTTTCCTTGTTCTTACCATCCACCTTTCTTCCCATGCTAGTGTGGTACATTCATTTATTTTTTCCTGTTAGTAGTTCAGTTAGTCAGTCACTGTCAGGATGTGTGCCTTCAAGAGTTCAATGTTCAGCTTCCTCCTGAAAGGTCTCTTGTGAAGGCTGAATGCACCAGACACTAGCAGGAAACTGTCCATGGCTAATACTAGCAGGAAACTATTCTCTACAGACTAATGCAGTTCTCGACAGAGGCAACTCCATTGAAGAAAGGCCTTAAATTTTTAAAGAAAGAACTTCCAGGAGAGATGTATAAAAAATCACAGATATTTAATAGATAAACATGCAAAAACATGTCAGAACAGCTGAAATAATTCTGTATCACTTTGAAAACAGAAAAAGTCACCAAAATATCGCCTCTCTTACTCCCTCATTGACATCCATTATAAACACTATGAACCCGGTCGATTCACAGGCTCCTCTTTTAACATGGAGTGAATGGCAAGAAGGGAGGAACGTCCTTCCTTTGGGCAGGTCAGTTCAAAATGCTCATCTGTCATCAATCAGCCAATCACCGGAGCCGCATTCGTCAATGGGCCCAATCAGAGTGAAAGGGTGGGTTGACGGGTTGACAGGCAAGGTCTTGTACTACTGCCATTGTTGACAGACCTGTCATTCATGATGGTGCGGACGGCGTTTGTAGTTCTAGAGTTCTAAAAAAAGGATGGAAAAACAAGACGTATTCATGATGCTAAATACCCCATTTCACACACTGGAGGACGATGAGAAGGTGAAAATCAAAACAGAGGGGAGACCAGTTCCAAAAATTGACATTGAATATTTGAATGGTAAGGTGGTAAGGTCACCACATGGTATCAAAGATACCCATGGCTAACTGCTAGTGTTACCCCTAATCGTCTATATTGCTGGCCTTCTCAAATCTCAAACATGGTCTGTGCAGGGATTTAGTGACCTTAAAAATTTGTACAAGGCCACCAAGGGGCACAACAAGTGCAGCTACCACGTTGTTGCAGCTATTTGCGTAAAATGGCTAGGTAGCGTGCCCGTTGCTCAACTTGTAGACAAGGGTGCCCGGTTGCAAGTGGCACAACACAATGCTGAAGTGCGTCGTAATAGGGATACACTGAAGTGTTTGAGTGATGCTACTGCGTATTTTGGGCATGCAGGAACTGGCATTTAGGGGATGGGATGAAGGGCTAAATTCAGATAACAAGGGCAACTGTAGGGAGTTTGCAGAGCAGTTGCAGTCTTCTGGTGTTTCAAAAATCATTTCTGACACTTTCACAATATTGCAGTGTAAAGCACAAAAGACAACTGACATCACCACAACCAAACTATACTCATTGCACTGTATGGTATTTTCCATGCTGACGTGTCCTCAAAAAACAAATTAATTTTATCTCTCTCTCCCAACAATCCACCCATCCCATGTACTCACATTTACCCGCTTATTCATCCACCTGACCACTTTACCCCCTGTCCTCCCCTATTTTTGTGACCACCAGTCGTCACTGGTTCACGAACACGTTCATGTCAAGTGATGTCTTCACATCAGAAACTTGAAATGTAGTGCAGCCTCCCCGGCTCCAGTCTTGGTAAAACTTCTTGTCAGCCAAGTTATTTGTTTTTTATGTTCAAATGTGTTTGCCAGATGTGATTGGAGTTTTAACTTTTTGAAGGAGTGCAGATGTCTGGCATGTTTTTTTTGTGTTTTTTTTCCCCCTTTTTTTCCAATCCCATTAAACCTTGCCTCTGGGTTTTCAAGAACTTCTATCAAAGTTAGATAGGAGAGTGTGTCTAGTCATTAATGAAGCTGTGGAATCAGATGTTGTTTGGCTGCTTTAAATGGTCCAGGCCTTCGAGCCATGTTGTGGTACATCCAATCAATCACAGCTCGCATCATTTCTCTTAGACAGCAGGCCAAACCAGGGGCAGACATTTCTATCAAACTCAGTCATCAATCTTGAACCTGGAGGCCATAGGCCTGGCATGACACCTTTCTATGTGATCTCATTGCACAGACTTCTTAAAAGGGCTTTTAACAACTGATGTATCTACCCCAGTTTTTTATAATTTCAGAATGCTCAGACTTGATATGGAATTCAGAGTACACACAAGATTTTTCAGTATTTCAGTGATTTTAATCACTCTCTTCTTCTCTCCATGCCACCCAGATATCCCATATATCCTTCACCTAAATGTATTTTATTTTATTTACCTCTATTATGGGAATAGCAACATTTTTTGCAGATTTAGGCTTAGTATACTGTAAATCGGTAAAGCCTCGTAATGACCTTTATAACCCAAAAAAAGATCTAATGGCTCTCAGTCACTTTTAGTCCTAGACATTTTTCCTAGTTTAAATGTGGTTTTGAAAGCGTGTCCTTCATACGATCATGCATGCTGCTCAGTCCACTCCACCAGCTCTTCATTGCCATGCCTGATTTAATTCTAAAGCTCTCTCTTTCTCCTCTCTCCGTAACCGCAAAGTTTACCTCTGAAGACTTTTTTTGATGGCTGGACAAGCTTTAAGAAATGTACTTCTTTTAAGCCAGATTTCTTGTGGGAGAAAAAAATAATCCACACAGCAACCCCCCCCCCCAAACGACAGATTAAAGTGCCCGCAGTAGCAAACAACCCTTACAAAATCTGCAAGCTTCAAAAACCTCTGTTACATTTTAGATACAGACGACTGGAGCAAACTGATAATGGCCGACAATTTAATTTCCCAGGTATTAAAGACACCTGGCTGGGGCTTTGAATTGGACACACTCCTAGGTAGCAGTCGAAAAAGAGGAAGGGAGTTAAAAAAAAAAAAAAGAAAGAAAGAAAGAAACGGCTAGTTCTATTCTCTGGTTTGAGTATCTTTTTCTTCAGATGTCTCCTGGGAATGTGCATTCAGTTCGAGTCAGTAGAATGCAAAAGGGTCAGCAACAAAGTGCCCACCCGTCTCAAAATAAGTCATAATTTTTGTTTGGGGAAATGAATGGGGTTGGGTGATGAAACCCAGCTTATCAGTATTCATAAACATGGCCTGTACTGGCCTCTCATCTTCAAGCCCCTGTCACTCATGTTGGGATCCTTTAGAATGTCCTTCAACAGTGTCCTGTAGCGTGACGCATGTTTGTGTGAGGCTCTGTGTTTTTCTGGCAATGTGTTTTATGTTGAACACATCAAAACATGTTGTGGACTGCCTTCTAAGACACATGCAGGATTATTTTTTACCTCGGTGTGTGGTGTTCTACCATCGTCAATATCAATGTGGTGTGTCTTTACCCTACGCCTTTTGCCTTTGTATGTGCTGCCTGCAAGACCTCCTACCGTTTCCTGCAGTCCACTAGAGTCGAGGCGTCGGGGAGTTGGGGTGGGCAAACAGACAGGTGTGTGGGTGGGCGGGTAGGTGGGTGCATGCCCAACACACACTGCCAGCACTGGACCAGTCTGAGGCCGGCCCTAATTGGCCAAGCAAGTGCCTGGCATAAGCGCCCCTGCCTCACCCGTGGCAACTAATTGGCGCGGCTGGCTACCGGCACAGGGCCGAGACCACAGCCAGCCGGGGTTTTGATGGATGGATGCAGGTGTCAGGGAAGCTGCTTTCTGACAGAGTGCTTGTAAAGTCAATTTGCTGCCTAAAAAAACAGCAGGGGCCTGCCAGGCTATGGGGGTCTGGCAGGTTGGTGGTAAACGGAGGGGTGGGGGCACTCAGACAAGCAGCGGCAGCAAGGAAGCACTCGCTTTCAAATAGGGGAGTATTTTTAACCTTTATTTTACAACTTAGGAAAGAAGTGACTCGGGAAGAGAGACGGTGCCTTCCCCCTGTCTCCTAGTGAGGTGGTTGTCTGAGAAGGAGCCAAGGACGTGTGTATTTTGGGCAACTCATGGGATCATCTCCGTTCTCTTGCACTGCGCCTTTTCACTTTGTTAGACCAGTAAATCGGAGTGAATCATTGTTCAGAGGCTTTTTTTTGATGTGTTTTGAGATGTCAACTTTAAATTGAGGTGGACTGAGGCAGACACTAGGAACCCAAGAGTCACCACATGCATTGTGTTGTTTTGGAGGGAGGGAAAAATTGGAAAAAAAAAATCTGTGGAATTCCATGTCAAACTGAAGCCTCAAGCATCCTTGCCTTGACCTTCTGTTCCAAGTTACTTTATCAAGGGACATAAGTGAGCCACATCAACAGCTTCTCACCGCCGTCGCCACTACCATGAAGCGTCATTATTTGTAATCCAAGTCACACACAACCCTTTTTATATGCAATCTCAGTTATAAGGAGGCACTTTTGAGTTTGTTAGTAGTGCTGTAAAGCCTGAGCCGTGTGAGAGAGTTATCTAATTAAGACAATTAGATGAATGTGCAGCGCGGGAGCCTAGCGACTCCCGGTAATTGCTTGGTGTTTGATGAGACAACAGGCACTCGCTCTTAATTGGGAAGATGTCGAGGCCCAAAGGTTAGGGGACTGAGCACTGCCGAGACGTCTTGTGGGAGTTGTCTAGCTCAGTTGCCTGGCGAACTTCATCCGTTGCCACCTGGCAACAGGCATCTCACTCTTCACAGCAGCATAAACAGGCTTTTGTGGTGGGGATAGGGTTTGTATCTCTCATTCACTCTAGTTTCTCCAGTCATTACTCAATCACTGTCACATATTACATTGTATTGCCATATATTACAGCATATTAATAATTCTAATACAGGATATTATTCATTCCATTTAAACCTGTAGTCTTTTTGTCTGTCACCCTCTCTCTGTCTTCCACTTTCACTTGCTTTGTTTTACAATTTTAGTCTGCCTTGCCTTGCTCTTATTTCCCTTGCGATTGTTGAAGTGACTCATTAACAAGACCATGAGGCATTTGTAGGAAGATGTGGGCCATTTCCATTGGTACTTCCTCTGCTACTCACAATGTCCCTCCTGCACAAGGGGGCAGCGAGCAGGGGGTGGTAGAAACACCTGGAGCACTGGAGGAGTAAGAGAAAGTGTGTATGTGTGTGTGATGGTTGAGAGAGATGGAGTGAGTACTGGAGGGGAATAATCATGTTGTTGAACCATGTAGAGGTGGTGGAGGGGCGGACGGATCAGCGAGAGCGAAAGAGCTGTGTTTGTGTTTGCCCAGAGGACTGGTCGAGCAGAGGTGACCTTGATGTACTCACAGTGAACTTGATGGAGAGTTGCTAAGGGTAGCCCTCACCTCCACCCTCTGCCGCCCACCCCCAGTGGAGTTGGCTAGCCTCCTGCCGGGGATGAATATGAACACCCTTACACCCACCCACCCCCCATCCTTTACCCACCTCACCTTTCCAAAGGTCCTCCCAGTCTCAGGTCAGGCATATGGAGCACAGGCTGTCATGATATCCAGTGTCAGAATGCTGAGGGCTCTCACCTCTCTCTCCTAGTCTCTCTGCATTTTCTCTCTCTCCCACTCTCCCCCCTGCTGTCTCTGCATTCTTTCTCTCTCTTTCTCTCTCTCTCTCTCTTCATTGTCTTTTCCATTCTCTCCCACATAACCTTGACCTCTCTTTATACTGTATTGTGCTTCCCTCTCCATCTTTCTTCTTTCAACTCTGAATCATTCTTGTCTGCCCCCCCAAACACACACCCACACGGCATCAAAATTCTCATTTTCCACTCCCACCGCCCACGGGGGGCTTTTGTATTCCGATGGCCAGGGTTTCGTATTCCGATGGACTTTTGCTGCTCCTCAGGTCATTTGGCTCTCGCATCATCCATTGGTCACTACCTTTGTTTCACAAACTTGTCTCCATTGTCCCTTTCTGTCGGGGCCCCATGCACAGCAGCGTGGAGCTGCTTTGAGCCCCATAATGGATGGTCATTGGCTTCCAAAGAGCCACGCTGCAGATGAATGTGACAAATGACTTGTTTTTTTTTTGTTGTTTTTTTGTTTTTTTTCCCCAAAGTTTTTATCTCTCCCCAGTGGCCAAGACGGAGTTTGGTGGAGGGAAGATGGGTGGGGGGGTGTTATCATGCTGGAAGGTGCCAAGAAAGTGATTCAGCAATAGGCCTAGACCGAGGGCTGCTGATCAGGTCAATTAATCAATCCTGCTGGATTGCGATGGTCGCCGTCACTTGGCAGATGTGCTTTTCAGGCTTAGTTTTTGTGTGCACGCCGTGTGTGCACGCTGCAGGGAGAAGTTGGAACACAACAGGGCAAACTCTATACGCACCAAACGTGCACATGAAAGTCACACGACAGTGAGGCTATGTGTGAGGCGAGATTCTGGTGTGTGTGTGGGGGGGTGGGGGTCTGGGGGAAGGGTGACAAGCCGTCACAAATCTGTATGCATCAGCACAGTTACACAACCTCATGCTTTTCCTCTCTCAGATCCCTTTAGCAAGGCCAGAGCTTTTTTATATATACATTCTTCCCTGGACAGCATTTATGTGACTTCAACTCCCAGATAACTTGCAGATTCCCTTTCAGCTTTTCCCTTTGTGGTCCGCCTTTTGTGCAGCAAGTGATGAATCCAGAGCCACCATAGCAGTCAGTGTGAAATAGGCCGTTGAAGATCTTAATTTCAGTCTTGAGAGAACTGTAGGTTGGAGTGAAAAGGGTTTTTTTTTTAATTAAGTGCATGTGTGTGTGTGCTTGCGTGTTTGTGTGTGTGTTTGTAAGAGAAAGTGAGAGAGAAGGTTGTGCTTGCGTTTTTCTTATCTAAGTATTGATCCGGGTGTTGGTGTGGGAGTCTTTTAGGGTTGTGAGCGTGGGGGTCTGTGGAGGGCAGAGGCCACAGCTCCTTATTTTGCCATCTCTGGGTCAGAGCCTTAATTAGAGGGGACAAGCGCACTGGATCAACACTAATTTGATCTGTGCTTACAGAAAATGAACCCTTCGACTGGGAGAGTGACAGTTCTTTTTTTTTTTCTCACAGGTCACCCAACCCCCAACAGCCCTCCACCTACAGCATAAAGGAGGCCTCTCATAGATATAGGGGCACCTCCTTCCTGCAACCTCCCCCCTCTCCAAGGTTTTTGCTACGTCCCCCTCAATTACCCACTGACCCTCTCTTTCAAGGCAGCAAAGGCTCATGGGAAATGTCCTCTTAGATACCTTGTACCATCAGGCTTTGCTCAGCTCTTTTTGCGTGGCTGTGATGGAGAAGCGGATGAGATGTGTGCTGGAGCCATATTGACCAGGCTCTGCTTTGCAGCAGAGATGACTTAGCCCTAGGCTGGCGTCACCTAGTGCTTCCGCTCCATTTCTTATTTAGCTCCACCCGTTGGCTTCGGTTCACATCATCTCTGATCTTGGACGAGCCAATCAGGAGGGCTGAAAGTGATAACTGTTGAATTCAAGTGGTGCGTTCCAGCGCATAACATACGCCACAACCAAACAGTAGCAATTGGTTAAGGCAGAAAGTATTTGCCCACCGTGGAGCAAACTCAATGGATAGGTTTCAGATGCTGACAAGTAAAACAATGTGAAAGCTTTTGATCCATCAGACTAGAGATGACTGTTACTGACTCACAGATAGTGTGAACAATTGGGAAAGATTGACAAGTGATTGATGAAATTGCAGCACTTTCAACTTCATCAATCAATTTCCTCTTTTGGATAAGATATTAGTCTGACCACTTAAGTCTTATGAACCACTGGAAAACATTCTCTCTACTTCTCTTAGGAGATTTCATCTATTTTTCTTCCACATGAAGCATTTACACACATACACACACACACACACACACACACACATGCACACACATGCACACACACGCACGCACACGCACGCACACTCGCACACCCATACACAACACACCCATACACAGACACACAGGATGCAATTTTGCTTTTTTCATAAACACACCCCGCTCTTACACAACTACAGTGCCCATGCTGGGCTGCCAATTAGCTCCGGGCAGTGGCTCCTGATCCGACCTCTGGCTTGACCCTCGACCCATGAGCACCAGGATCCGGACAGCTCTGCACATCAGCGTCAGTTTGTCAACTCGACCCCTGCCGCTCTGTGATGGATGAGCTGGCCGCTGCAGCTTTGACCTTGTGTATGTGCGGACGGTCACCAGATGACTGTCCACCGAGAGGAGACGGAGGTCTGACGGCTTATTCAGTTCACGCACTCTGAGAGGAAACTGTTACTTTAGTGGGACTCATAGTGGGAAGCATAGCACGCTTTCACCATCTCATTTCGTAATGCTTGTAGTGAAAGCGTGTGTGCATGTGCGTGTGTTTGCTTTCACAGCTCACGTGTGACGGCTGCAGGGCTAAAGTGAGGTAATGCCACTTCTCTCTATGTCTCTAACCATTGCTCTCTTTCTTTCTCTTCTTCTTCTCTCCTCTTGGATCAACAACTTGTCCCCCCCCCCCCAACTTTCATTTCTGTTACCTAGCAAACAGTGAGAGGGAGAGAGAGAGACCAAGGGAGAGAAGCTAGGTTTTGCTGCAGCTCCTGACACAGCACATATTCTACTCTTACTTTCGTCCTCAACTCTCCGCTCCACACACCGTTCGTTCGTTCGTTCGTTCGTTCGTTCACAGCCAAACTGCAGCACTCAGCTAATTAAAAACGTTGCTCCTCTTAATTATTCAGCTGCGGCTAATTGATATTCAGTGAGATACTCCTCCTCTAAACGATCCGTTTAATTTGACCATAGGGTCCCTTACACTGCTGTTCAAGTCATTCCCCACCTCAACAGTGCTGTGTGTGTGTGTCGTGGGAAGATATCTCCTGAAAAATGATAATGAACCTTATGGCACACTTGTTGTATTGTTTTAGGGTTATTTCTTTCTGGAGTTTCACTTCAATAAATGGTTGGTACTTCTCCTGCATGCCAAGTGAGGTTTTTTTTTTTTTTTTTTTTTTTTTTTTATAAAGTTTCTCAACAAAGTTTTGTAAAAGTGGTTAGGAAAAGCGTTATTGGATTTCTAAAGCCCAGACATGATAAGCCCTCATTTCCAAGCCTTTCAGATATCACAAATCAAGTCAAGAGTCTTTGGCAGGCCTACCCAGAAGTACACTGGAAGTTTGCACAATTCCTGTGTATTGTGACAGAGCAGCTGAAATAGTTGCTTACATCCATGCTTATCAGAGCTTTACTTGAGGAGCAGGCGCTTCTCCAAAATTACTGTTTTGATTGTGCAGAAAATGCCACTAAACAACTAAATTGTTGTTAATCCAAAATCCATTAACTCTAACTGAAGTTGGACATTTTTTTTTTTTTTTTTACTCCCCAGATACGGTTGATCCTCAGTTCCTTTCAGGCGTGTCTTAAGTCCCACAATTTACACTAACCCTATTAAAATTCTGGGTCATGGCTGTTATCAGTTCCTGAATGACACACAAAAGGGAAGGCTCTGTGGGAAATGTATGTTTTTTACTTCCTCGCTTCTGCCACTGACAGCGTTTTTTAACCTTGATGGGAGATCTGCTGATCCCCCTCACGTCGTGTCACTTGAGTTGACGGCAGCATGTCTCATGTGATAAATCACCTTTCCCACTCCATTCCCTTTTTCTCAGTCACTTTCTAGTTCATGTCCACTCTCTCTCTCTCTCGTCTCCCTCTCTCTGTCTAATTCAGCCCCCTCTCTTCATTAGAAGGAACAAAAGTGTATCATTCATCGTAAAAGTCTGTCTCCTTTGTTTGGGCAGGGCGGGGCGGGACCAGGGTGGGGTGCTGACTGAGAGCTTGGGTAGGGTGGGTTAGTGTGGGGCTGGATGGGCGACTAATGTGATTAGATTATCTTCATGGGGGCTGAATGGGCCTAATCAAATGGAAGTAATCCTGACAGGACATGTGACTGAGTGACAGCAGCGCTCCCATATGCGGCCTCTGATCTATTGTGAGAGCCAGCTGCAAGCCAAAGGGAAAGGGGGGAAAGAAGAAGGATGGAGTGAGTGGGGGGGGTAAAAAAAACAAGGAGAAAAAGAGGAAGAGAGAGAAGCAGTCCCAGGATACTCATGGTTGTTTGGTGCCTCCTCTTCTTAATTGCTCATTGGATACGCTTTCACAAGCACATTGGTGATGTCTTTGCGCCAGGCTGAATACATCTGTGTGTGTGTGTGTGTGTGTTGAAAGTGGGGGTGAGGTCCCACTGAAGGTCGTCTCCTTTTTTCACGGTGTCCCAGCCGGCTGAGGCTGAGACACGTCTCTCTCTCCCTCCCCCCTGACTGATCACCAGCCGGCCTCCTCAACCTCACCCACACCTCTGACTGCACCTGCAGTGTGTGTGTGTGTTGTTTTTGTAAAGCCAGTGTGGCTTTTGTCCAGTAATTAGAGGCATATTGGTGGCCCGCAGAGCAGTCTCGTGTGACACATGTTGTTTTCTAAACAGACTTTTCCAGCCCTCTTTCCTCGTCCCCCTCCTCGGTTCGCTATTGTCCCGCTCTTTTTGTCTCTCTAATGGCCGTAATTAGATTGAGTCGTGAGACACCGTTAGCCTCTGGCCACCGCTCTGCCAGCCGCCCACACCAGGGAGGGTCACAGTTCACTTGCTCCTTTGTGGCATCGGAGAGTTTGATGGACTTGAGACACACACACACACACACCACACACTCACTCACTGTGATCAATCAATCAACGGAGACTGGTAGCGAGAGTGACCCTGGTCCTTTCTGCAGGCTGGCTGTCGGGCTGTGTGTTGTTTAGGCCTTGGGGGGGGTTGACTGGTGCCTTGCAGGTTGCTGGGGGCTGGTGGCCAGTGCTGGAGGACTCTGCCGCGCAAGACTGTTTTAGCCGTAGTGTGGTGTGGAGAGATTGATGGCGGAGCTCTAGTCATGGCATGCTGGAGTGGACTAAAAAGCCGTACCAGGCTATTTTTAGTGTTTTATTTCTTGATTTTTTTTTATCTTGCAGTATAGTGTGTGGGTGCACATGCCTGTGTTGGTCGGTTGGAGTAAACATACAGTACTTCCCAGTTGTGTGTGTGTGTGTGTTTGCTGTGTTGTAAATACATTCTCTCTGTTTCTGTTCAGTCATTTTGGTGTGTGTGTATGTGTGTGTGTTTGTATGTGTTTGTGTTTGTGCTGTTAAATCGGTACATATGCTCCCCTGACAGATGTGTGTGTCTCACATCTGGGCCCGTCTCGGCTCCCAAAGCTCTCTGACCTTGAATCTCTCTCCTTGTGTGCCGCTGCAGCATCCCCAGCAGTAGAGCCAGCAGCACGGCCCCGCTTTGCCTCATTGCCATTCTGTCAGTGGCTCTCTCACACACACACACACACTCAAAAGTGTGTGTGTTAAATATCCAAACACAGATGGATATCACTCAGAACTATGATTGAATTGAAATTAGATTTTTTCATACAAATATGTTATTTCCCCTCCTGTCCTCTTCCCCCTCCATTTCATCTTTGTGTGTGTGTGTGTGTATGTGTGTATGTGTGTGATTAAAGAGAGACGAGCGGAGGCCACTTCATTCACCCCCGCGCCGTTGTCACGGCAGCCTGGCGGAACACTCTGCATGTGTAATCAACACGGTGCTGCCGCTTGCTACCACCGCTCACTGCTTCACTTTCTTAACTTCTCTTTGTGTGTATGTGTGTGTGTGTGTGTGTGTATGTGTGTGTGTGTCTGTCTGCTGAAGCTATTGAAAGTTACTGGGCTGTCTTCAGCGTTCTCATCTATACTGTCTCTGAATGCAGTATTTAGAGTATAACATCTGACAGTGTAAAGTCCCCTATTTAAATAAAAAAAAAATATCTTTCTCTTTTCATGCGCTCTTGTATCAGGAGATGGAGCGTAAGGTAAGGAAGACTGCTTTGTACTCCCCTCCAGACGTTGCTTGCTTGTTTGCATGCTTGACTTTTTTCAGTTTTTCTGGAATAGCATTTCATGTTTTTATTTATTTTAGTTTTTGTTTTTCCTCGTCTTTTTGTCTTCTGTTACTGAACCGCACCATAACGGTGCCAATTCTTTCAAGGCTACATAGCAGTTGGGTGCAAGGTTCTGTCCTCTTGACTATGAATCGAGACATTGAAACTGTCTTTGCCTCTTTCACTCCTGTCTCTATTGTGAATGCATTGGACTGTAGCTAAAAGTCACTTATCGAAGGTCAGTTTTAAAGGAGGGGCATAGGTGATAGGGACGAGCCATAAATAAGGAGAGAGGCTTTCCTTTGTACTGTTCTCTGATGTTATCTTCCCTTTCTCACACACACACACACGCACAGCCACACATTCACACCAGCAGAGAAGATAGCTGTGACAACACTGATATAATGTCGCTGTGAACGCTTGCCCTTGGAGCATCGGAGGTCATGCGAGACGGACACTACAGTCATCGCCATCGCTTAGCACTTATACAGATCAGCAAACAGCTAACCCAGACGCCTCTGCTATCAGGCATCGCAGCCACTCGTTACCTACTGCCCCCCACCCCTCCGTCCCCAGCCACTGAAGGCCGGCCAGTGGCCGCCTATTGCCCACCGCTCCCCCAGCGCTTCCTCCAAGCCTAAAGAAAAGCAAAGCGAAATCATTCAGACATCCAATTAACTTCATTCCACCACCAGCACCACTAGAAGCCCACTGGACTCAACGCAACAATAGAGCACCAGCGTGTCAGAAGTCAAAGTCAAGAGTCTGTTTGACGCCCCCACACCCCCCATGTCATCCCTTCTCTGTTAAAAGCCTGACCCAGTCTCTCCTTGTGTCTGTGTGTGTTCCCCCCAGGCCAAGCAGCTGGAGGAAAGGGACAAAGAGCTGAGGAAGCAGGACGCTTTCTACAGGGAGCAGGTGGCCAAGCTGGAGGAGAGGGTAAGACTGAGTAACCAGCCCGCCAGACGCACACACACACACACACACACACGTTAGTGTCTGCTTTACAAGCCATATAGGGGGTCTTTCGTACTCTCTACCCATGCTTTTGAGATTCACATTCATTCTAGCCTTGCTTTTGGTGGAATCTGTGTACAGAAAAAAGTAGAGTACCTTTTAAAAAGGACAGTGATTTGCATTAGAATGACTTCTAACTGGTATAATTTTTAAGACACTGAAGAAGCCTCAGAACACTTTCTAAGCTGCAAGGAAGGGGGAAGTGATGGTATATTATGCACAACAAGTCCCCTTGCAGTTCACCTTGCTTGTGCAAATACCTATGCTAATGTTGATCTACCCTCCCAGCTCACTCCAACTCTGCCCCGCTAACAAACACACCTTCAGGTAAGGCAGGAGGTCAGGGAGGGTTGTTGAGAGGTTGTGGAGAGACTGTGTGTGCAGAGGCTGGAACTTGTCTTCTTGGCCCCTGCTGGGGCGCCGTGCAAACAGCCACAGGGACTAAGCTGAGGGCCTAAGACAGACACACACACACACACACACACACACCTCACGTGTGCCCTGTTTGTGTTTTTGTCCTCAAACTGACACTTCTTGTGTCTCTCCTGCTAACATAAAGGGTAGCAGGGAGGGGAAAGGGCTGGAAAGGGGGAGGCGATGGTCGTGTTGAGGGAGTGGACAGGAGGGGGTTTGGGGTGGTGGTGGTGGTTGTGGGGATTGCAGGGCTGTTTGTCTCTCCTCCAACCATTTGTCCTGGATTTGACACCCCCACGCTGGGGGGAATGTGGCGGCTGTGCTCTCCAGAGGGACGGGGAGAAAGTGAGAGGGGGGGGGAGCGTGGGTAAAAATAGCCGATCTCTGCGGATGGCGCAAGCGCTGGGGAGCCAAGGTGGGCAGATTGGGGGCAGATGCGCCACCGCTGCCTGTGTCCCCGCCGCTAGCAAACACTGAGAAGCTGAGTCTTCAGCCCGTGTGTGTTTGCTTTCAAAACAGTTAACACACAATGCATGTACATTTTTTGCAGCTGTAATTGACAAACAGTAGAAAGGATTGATGGTTTAATTCTGAGGTATCAACAAATGCATGACTTGTCTTGCATGAATGTACTCAGAACAGCTAGAATAAATAGGTTTTTCAGTAAGGCTTTCATCCACCCATCCATCACCGTATATTAAAGGACTAGCACTGGCTGTTTGTATATGAATTATACTGCAGTCCTTCATTTCCTCATAAAGTTGCAATTATACCCTCAGCCATTTTCTGCAGCAACATCTATTCTACAGAATCATGTTGTGTGTCTGCATTGTGTACATTCACTGACAGAGACTTTGAAGCTGACATGTAATGTTTTTAAAAGTATGAGCTTCTTTTAAGTGTGAGATGTGGTGTTAATAAAATGACAATGATGGGGAGGTCATCCTTGGAGAGTGGGTATGCACCTGCATACATATATGCAGGCTCACGTGCATGAGTATGCACACACACACTGAAGAGGCATCTCCATTAGGACAGACTCAAGTCAGTGTCCACACTCCCTGGCATAACCACTATTGATTGGGCCGACCATCGTCAATCAACCTATGGATCCCTGCTCAATATCCAAAGGCCTTGTCAACAAATCACCTTCACACCTCAGGAGAGGGGCTAGAGATGGGGAGGAGGGGGTGCAACCAAAAAAAAAAAGAGGAGGAATATTCAATGCGGCAAACATGACTGCATTTAAGTCGTATAGATTTATGAATCCCAATCTGTATGATAAATATGATAAATGTAGCCGGTCCAAAAACGCGTGCTTGCACTTAGCAGTGAAGGATCTGCAGACAAATGATGATTGGTGGCCACAAGGAACCAATGAGGACGCTCATTTAGCTAAAGAAACTCAACAATCTTCTTGCTTGCGTTCATTCCAAAGTTTCCTTTTTTAATCTAACACCTTGATCCCTTTTGTTATCAATTTATGGTCCATGAATAAGTTCCCAGCAGATCATGGTGAAGGTTTTGGAAAGGGGGGGATTGGATGGGGTGTTGGTTAAAAAGGATGTTAGATTTCTCAAATCATTCTCAGGAAGATGATGAGCAAGGGAGAGGGAGAGAAAGAGGTGGGGAGGTGTTGGGGGGGCAAAGGGGGGTTGAAAGGAGATATCGACGGAGTGCCTTATCTTGTTTTTCCAAGGGATGGAGCCAGGCAACAGTGGTTTGTTATGCCGAATCGATCCTCTGCGAATCGGTCTGTTGTGCAGCTGTCTGTGCCGTGAATCGTTTCAGAGAGGGAGAGCACAAGAGATTTTGGAGGATTGGGTAGGACGGGTGGTGGGGGTGTGCGAGAGAGATGGGGCACCGATTGTCTAACGATGGCCCCCCTTCTTTGCGCTTTTCCTTCTTTTGCCTTTTTTTCTTTCTTTCAACCAACACCAACAAAAATAAAAAAAAAATTACTTTGCGTTCCTCTCGTCTATTCGTCCATTCACCCATCCACCTCTTTTTTTTTTCATTTCACACTTTTCTTTTCCTCTTGCTCCAGGCAGTAGCTTGTCAAGGGGTGACTGAGTAAGAGAGTAAATGAGAGAAAGTGATAGAGAGATAGAAGGAGTGAATGAGGGAAAATAAAAGTCTGTTATATATTACACGTCTCTTTCAATCTGACTGGCTCGTTTATCAAGGGCCTCAGCCTGACAGCCCATCACCAGCCACAGACAGCAGCCAGAGCCTCCAGTGCACTCGTCGACTGACCCAACCAAATTACCCCGACACCACATATGTATAAAATATATGGACTAGTGAAATATACATCATTTAAAGTTTATACAGGTTTATATACCTATAGTTTTATGATGTTTCACAAAAACTTTATACAATATTTTTTATCTCCTTTTATTTCAAACTTCCACCTCTGTTTGACTGAAGAAACAGGTCACATAATAGCTCAGCACTTCTAAACCTGAACTGAAAATGGCTTGGATTTTTTTTTTTTTGCTGTACCAGGCTAACCATTTCATTTGCCCTGGTTTTCTGTTGGCATGTGATTAGCAAGGGCACAATTATTAAGCAGTTATCACTCTTGACTTCTGTTATTGCACCCATCCATATATCATGTATCCTGCCACCCCTTGCTTGTCTGCTCAGTCAAATGAACATCCCACCTCTCACTTTGAACAAGCTAAGCCATGAAGGGAGTACTTAGACTTGATCCAGCCTCTCTTGTCTGTGGTCTGGCTGGTCTCTGGATTTGCCTTTCGGTTGCTCCGCAGCCATCAGCACTCCCATCACTGTGTGGAGAGAATGGCATTAGGACAGACTCAAGTCAGTGTCCACACGCCCTGGCATAACCACTATTGATTGTGCTGACCATCGTCAATCAACCTATGGATCCCTGCTCAATATCCAAAGGCCTTTTCAACAAATCGAATGGCAGAGGCTCTACTTGTAGTTGAGGCAGACAAAGGCTCACTCAGTATCTAATACTAGGAATATTAGGAGCTGTGGTGTTTCTCCACTGCTGTCCTTGGGAGTTTTTTTTTCCCCCTTCACGGAGACCACTATCTCTGTGTTCATCATATTTATTGTGAAACCGAACTGGGTGCAAACCTGAAGGGTCCAAATACATTGTCATAACCCTGCCCCATGGCAGCAATCAATCCTCCTCTGCAAGTGAAATTACCTCAAACAAGAGCAACACCAGTTACAAATACAAAAAAAAATGTTATAACCATTGGAGACACCACTTGTCTAACACATTCACTTGAGTTTTTTACCATTTTACTTGATAAGGCTCCTGACTGATCTCCCCTTTGGCTATGGACAATACTGTATTGATGGTAACACACATTAATAGCTAGTCACATCTCCTCTGATGCTATAAAACACCGTAAAGGTGCCCTGCAACAGAAAAACGTTTTTACCTGTTGTTTTTGACATAGGATAGGTCTGTGTTATATGATGCATGTGAAAATGTAATACCATCTTTACTGTCTACAAAAGCCAATGAAAATAAATAAACAAAGAAATCAGGCCAATACAAAAAGTTGGTCTGTGTTGTTATCCTGGCTATCTCTAAGCCATTAGTGGATAACACTGAATTATCGCCCAATCCATGCTCTCCTGTATTTGATTAGTGCCCGCCCCACAGAATCCTAACTATGCCAGAACACCGAATATCCGTGAAATGAAGATAGCAGGCAGAACAGCAACGGCCTCCTTTCATTTTATACCTACATAACTGGAGCTAAGGGACAAAGGGCTCAGTTATCTGGTTATGTTGGCTAGTATGAAACCCTTCCAATGCTGCAAAGTGTCTGTTTACAATCTCCAAGCAGTGGATGTGTGTGTGATTTCCTCCTCATCTTCCTCTGAAATTTAATAAGTTTTGTTGTTATTCCCTTGCAATTGTGATATTGCGAACTAATTTAAATATATTCCCTCAACCTGCCATCGGAACCATGCAACGCTGACACGATCATAGGCAGAAAAATGAGGCGCTTTACTCAGGTGCTATTTCAATAGGTTACATAGGACCCTGTTATGGTCTTGTGCTGTTTTCTTCTGAGCTCAGATAACAATTTAAAATACCCTATAGATGTATGGCAGGGCACCTTTAAGCATTCTTAATGAGACATGAAAGTTGAACCCACTCGTTCCAGTGGGTTACTCTTCAGATGCACGTAATTGAGCTTAGCTGCTGCACCTCATCTACAGGTTGAAGCATCCTTAGCTTACCACAGTCAGTGAATCTTTATTTCTGTCCCCTATCACTGGGAGGCCTTTACACATTTTAATTTTATGAGAAGTCATATTCTGTACCATATGTACATAAGATCCAGCCACTGGCCATTACCTCACGTCTTTCAGCTTATTGGCAGTTTTCTACACAGGTCAATAGAGCATTGAAAGTTTTACATAACGCTTTGCTTAGCACAGACAGATGGTGGTAGCGTTGATTTGAACCACCACTTTTCCTCCATTACAGAGGGGTTTGATTCACTGTCTCCAGTTAGGCACCGCGCCGTTCCCCAATGGCCGGCGTTGCATGCAGCAGGGGTCCATCTCTTTTCCAACCCACCCCTCCACCTCCATCGCCAGCCCCTGCTCCGTGCAAGATAACAGACCGAGACGATTAGCACATCCCTGCTTGCTGTACTCTTTAGAGAGGGGTGAAAAAAAGTGACTGTTTAGAAATCTGGAGGTAATTCTAAGGAGGGGAGCAGCGGGCTGGTTTCATTAAGCCGCCTATCTTTTTTTTTCTATGTGACAGGATTAGCATTAGCGCTAATTATTTCATTAGTCATGACACCCCCTTCTACAAGGAGGAGGTCTCTTGCTCATAGCTGCCCCTAAATAAATAAATAAATAAATAAATAGATGAAAAGAAATTGTGGGGTGGGGAGTTAGAAAGTATGAAAGTACTTCTCCAAGGAGAAATCATTAAAGTCGCTAAAAGTAACTTCAGAGAGTTGCTTTTCTGCATCGCGACTGAGGCCATTTATATTTGTTGTTCTTAGAAGTCTCAATGAGCTCCTCTCTTTGATGATATTTAATTGATGGAATTGTCAGAGTTGTCCCCAGACACAAATCTGGTTACTGGTCCTCTGCTTGTGCCTGGATTAAGGTGTGTGTGTGTGTTGTGTGTTCCATCCTCTTGTCTTGTTCCCCTGGTGATGAGGCCACTCCCTATGCAATCAGAGCAGCACCTGGCCCTTAGTGCCGAGCCACAGATGCCAGGTCTGATTGCCTCTGATTGGTTCATAGTTCTATGCCATGTAGCCTGTTATTATCACTGGCCCTCCTGCCAACAACTACCCCATCACACTCCTGGCTAGGACACATGGAAGCATTGGCCATTTAATGGTGTGGGATGAGCTCAAGTACATCTCTCTGCTGCTTTACTTTTGTATTTATTGGTTTTATTTTTTACATTAATCAGGACTGTAGAGAACGACAGGAGAGCAAGTCCAGTTTGTTGTGTTTTGTCTGTTGTTTTGTTTTGTTTTTTATGCATATTTTAATGTCAGAATTCTGTACACTTCCTACTGCTAAGCCAGATGCAGACATAAGCCTAGTGTGGCTTGGGCTCTGTGCTTTATTACTTATAGCCATCATCTTTAAGAGGTGACTCCCCCCAACAACCCCCACCAGATATGAAGTGTCCGTGTGACTAATAGCCTTGATGGCCAAGTCATCCCTCTCTTAGCTGAGGGGGGGTCATTTTCTTAGACTGCCACATATTGGTGGCTGGGCAAAGTGTAGTGTTGGAATGTAAAAGGTGCTCCAAGTCAAGTCCCTCACTGTAGGAGGTGGTTCAGACCACCGGGAAATCAGAACCTGGGTTATGAACCCCTGACCACATCCATACTCTTTCCACCCACACACTATTTAATCAACACACACACACACACACACACACACACACACACACACACACACACACACACAGGAATTTAGACATCATCCTATATAGAAATCCAACTCTCCACTACATCAATCCTCCTCAGTCATAAAATTATAGTGGGGTTTTCAAACTGATGGGCCAAGCTGGTGAGCATGTGGTAATGGCTGCTGCTGCAGGCCTGCAAGCATGCAGCCCCTTTCAAAAAGGAGAGGCCAATTGTTAAAACTGATAAAAAAGAACGGAATGAGTTTGACTTTCATTTCTTTTTTTTGTTGTTTTTGAAGTGTGAATAGGTTTTAACCGGACACTGTCAAAATAGTTTGTCGTCTCTTCTTTTTTTTTCCCCCTCCCTCTCTACTTCATCTCTCACACGTTCTTTTTTCCCTAACACTCATGTCTTTTCTATCTCCCTCTTACAGAGTGCTCAGTTCTATAAGGTCACCACAGAGAACTACCACAAGGCTGCAGATGAGGTGAACGCCAAGTTCAAGTGAGTTGACAGAGTGTGGCGCATCCCCAGCAGCCTCCTCTGATACAAATCTCTTGTGACTTTTACTGCTCTATTTTGAGGGGACGGGGATGGGGGAGTCAGGGTGGTGGGTGAGGAGGGTTGAGCTGTGTTCATAGTGACTGCCTCAGTGTGTGTGTGTGTGTGTGTAGTTAATATATTTTGTGGATGCATGTCATTTGTTGTGAGTGTGTGTGATTAGTTATTACATTTGTATTTGCATGTCATTTTGTGTGTATGTGTGTGTGTGTGTGTGTGTGTTTGTGTCATTGTGTTTGTGTATGCATGTCATTTGGCGTGTGTGTGTGTGTGATGGCGGGGCCTGCAGAGGCTCCTGTAAAACTGCTGCATCAGCAATGTAGCACAAAGCAGGCCTGTAATCGCCTGCAGTCATGCTGTTCCCCATGAAGCCCTGATAAGAGAGACTCTGACCGCTGAGAGGAGGTCTCCAGTCACCTCTCTCTCTCTCTTTCTTTTTCTCTCTCTCTCTCTCTCTCCTGCTCCCTTTTCCTCTCACTCTCTTTAAATCCCATCTTTCATCCCACTCTTTCAATCTGTCTGTTTCTTTCTCTCTCCCTTATTTCTTCCATCTCTCTCGCTCTCTTTTTCTCTCTCTCCTCTCCTTGATGCAATCCTAAGCCTCCCGTGTCACAAAGTAGCGCGTCAGCCTCATTTCTCCACACCCTGCCAACCCCCCCAGCGTCTCTCCTTTTCTAATGAAGAAAGAGATGACTATTCAAAGAAATGCCTCCACAGAGAGGCACCTACAGAGACTGCCGCAGATCGCAGAAAGAAGATATCCACTTCCCTCCTGAATAGTACTGTATCATGGGAGTTTTTTTTTTTTTTTTTTTTTTTTTAAACCCCCCTCCGTTCCCCTCGGTGTTGCACACTCATTCTGCACTGTTTCTCTCCAACTGCAAGCCACCCCACCCCCACCCCCCAGCCTGTGTGATGTTATAATTATTATTACATGAGACTGCTATGTGGAGCGCCTGGAGAGTCTTCCGTCATTATCATTATCCATGGTGAGGTCTGCTCATTGCTGAAATGAGGCTCCCATAGCTCTACTGTTGCGGAGTGGATAAGGGCCTAGCAGTGACTGGCTAATGGGTTCACCAGCCCTGGAGCACAAACCGCTACACGTACGAATAGTCTAACTCCTACTTTAAGGTTTGAGGAAGAAAAGGTTGCATCAAGGTGGAAGATGGAGATTGATGTTGAGGTTTTATCCTCTTGTGTTGACTGAATGCCAACACAGCAATCCTGTCGAAAAGACTGGATGCAGAAGTCTTTCCCGATGGGTGCCAGTGGGCTACCTGGGTAAGAGAACCTGGGTGTCAGGCACCTGTTGCTTATGCAAGGGGAAGGGTGCATGGCCTGAATGGTGCTTTTCAGGCATCCCCCTCTGGAGCAGACACACATGCTCTCAGCATTCTGGCCACTCACGCAAGCCTTGTTTCAAAAGATGTTTCTGCAGAGTCTCCGGAATGTGCTGGAAACTGCACTCCGTGAGAAGCCTGACGAGAACAAACAGTTCTACTGCCTTTTTTTTTCTTGCAGTCCCTCTCTTGCACACTGATCTCATGACTGACACAATTTAGCGATGGATCTCTCATGACTACACTAGCTTTCTCAAAGTTAAAGACTGAGGCCCACTTAGTCGGCATCTGAAATGGATATGTAGCCTTTAGAAAGCTGAACTCACAAATGCTTTTAAAGGCCCAACATTAAGACATAAGTACATTTCAACTGAAAAAAAGTGAATGTACTTGAGTTTTAAAACTGTGTGACTCTTGCATCAGAGTGGCACCAGAGCTGAATGACTTCTTTTTTTTGTCTCTCTTTTTTTTTTATAAATGGCTTAGATACTTGCCCTCTTGGGTCTTTTCCATGTTCTCAGTAGCCCTTTAATGCTGTCCGAATGTCTTGGTAACAGCTATTTGCTCCTAGTGCAAGCCCCCTGCACCCCTTCAATTAGAGTCCATCTCTTCCTTCATAAGTCTTAATCTGACCTATTAGGCTCCTGCAGCTACCCATCAGAGTGGATGAGACAGGCTGGGGTGGTCTGTGAGGTGGGGTCGGGGGAGGAGGGGGTTGGGTGGATGGGTTTGGGTGGAGAGGCGTTGAGCGGGATGGCAGGAGTCCAGTGCCAGTGACTGGTCTTGCTACACTAAATCACATTAGGCTGTCATTAGCCCAACTCGCTATGCGCTAACGCAGGGATCATTGTCTCTGTAGAAATGTTCCAAATTGATTAGGGTAACCCCTTTGGGGTTTACCTTGGTGAGGAGGGGGTGAAATAGAGGGGTAGTGCCGTTGGAGGGTGGTGGTGGAGCACTGGGGCTTCTCACACCAAATTACATTAAGAAATGCATTAGAATGGCATTAGGCCTGACACCGCTCTCTGTACCGCCTCGGCAAGGCCGGCTCAGCGAGTCACGTGACACCCCCCTAAGAAGCAGGGAGGAGAGCTGCCATTGGCTGATTGGATTAAGGGAGTACATTAGCAAGGGTCGTGATTGGATTACAAGTCGAGGTGGGGGGGTATGGAGAAGGGGAGGTGGGTGAGTTTGTGTGTTTGTTAATGAAATGTAGGCAGGGTCAGGTGTCGAGGCAAGAGCCAGTGAGTCCGAAGAAAGAAGCCTGTTATACTCTCAGAAAATAATTGTGTGTGTGTCTGTGTATGGAGGGATTGAAAGTACAGTGTGTCCAGCACAGGGAGTGATGGAGAGAAAGTGTGTTGAAAATGGAGAGAGAGAGAGAGTGCTTGTATCATAATGGCTACAGAGTTTGGTGTTGGACAGCCCTTTTGGATCTTGCCGCTGTAGTTTAACACAGAGAAAGAGAGAGAGTGAGAGGAGATAAGATGTTATCAGGGCCTCAGCTGGGTAATAAGAGCTGTTTTGTCTCGAAGTCTTTTGATTTCTTGAAAGTTGAAACTGCCCTCGAGATAAATACGGTCGTCCCAATCTGCATAATTGATAGAATTAATGTGGGATTGCAATGATAATGTGCTCCTGTGAACTTGAGATTTGGCTTACTCCGTCTCGCTCTCTCCTCGGACGTCTCCATTTCCTCTGCACCTTCCAAGTATTTGATTGAAAAGTCCTTCCTCACCTTCCTGCCTCCTCACAGTCGAAAGTGGACAGTGTGTTTGGATATGGTTGTAGTGGTCTTTTCTCGTTGTTTGTATGCGTGTAGGATAATGCATATGCATGACGGTTTGTTTGTGTTAGGAGGAGAGAGGGGTGGGGAGGGGAGGGTGGCTGTCTTGTGTGGTTTGACCAGTTTGGTTGTGGAGTGATGTTTGTAATGCTGATCAGATTGGAAGGGTGGGTGTAGGTGTGTTGTAAGGATGCACATGGGTGTGATATTGACTGTGTCTGTGTTTGTGTGTGTGTGTAAGACTGGCCAGCGTTGTTGTTGTGTATGTGGCAGCGCAGCTGGTTTTCTTTTCAGCCTGCTGCTGCTACTGTGAGAAAAAAACAAAAATATTCCCAGCAGTCTTAGTTGCGTGATGGAGCTCTCCCAAGTGTAACACTGCAACATCAGTGTGACCCCATTACATCCTTACACGCACTGAAGGTCTCCAGATCCTGCACCCAGACACCCCCACCGCCACCCAAGCCCTCTCTCCTCCATTCCTCTCTCCGCTCCATCCATCTCCACCTCCACACAGGCAGGGATTGCAATGATAATGTGCTCCTGTGGGGGCACCCGCTAATCTGGGCTCCGCTCTAAAAGACATCCCGTCAGCACACAAGCGCGCAGGTGCATACCAATCGAGTCGTTCACACAGCTGTATTGTCTTGTATTGACATTCTGGTACACTCGCACTCGCTCACTCGCACATGCACAGACAGCACTCACACGTACACACACACACATATACACACACAAACACCTATAGGCCACCATCGTTCTGCTGTCAAAGTCTAAAGCCAATTTTGTTAGTCGAGAGGAGAGATTGTGGTCCGATGCAAGCAGCGGTCTTGTTTTAGAGTGCGGCGCGCAGTGACTGGAGATTCTTTGAAGTGCCAGCCGTTAATTAAATTTGGTGCTCTACACGATGTTCATCACTCTCGCGTGCAGTCACCACCTACAGTTTTGATCGCGCTACAAGGCCCAGTGTTTCATGAACCACTCTGAATGGCCCTGGCAACAGCAAGACTAAAGCTTTGGACTTCTGCCTTTGCATTCTGGTGGTTGTTAGAAGCTACTTATCCCATCCTTTGGTTCCATTTTGTACACCTACAATGCAGCCCCTTATCTTTGCTTCAGTGCTTCACTTGCTTTGCAGTGGTGCGGAGAAGCTCTCGAGGCCTCCTGTGTGTGGCTTACATGACGGACATGGTTTTGAATAGCAAATGTCAGGATACACACTATGCATGTATTTTGAGGATGGAAGTGCTTGGGATTTCTTGGGCTCATCCCCTCTTGATACACACACACACACACACACACACACAGAACAGAGGGGGATTTGAATGGCCATGTCAGATGTGAGATTAAGGCATTGTGAGTGAAACAAGGGTCTGCTGCTCTAAGTCACCTGTCAGGGCTAACCTTTACACGGATCTCCCCTTAAGCACCTCACCCCTCCTGCACATATGTCATGGCCCCAAGGGCTCTGGGATTCCGTGTCAGACAGGGGTTTGTGGACAGAGACGGAGAGAAGAAAGGCAGAAGGAAAGACAAGTCCTAATTTAGAGGGATCCGCATGACCGTTCTCAGCGCTTGCCTCTCCACTCCTCCTCGTCACATCTCCCTGCTGACAGGGGCATTTGTCACAAAGTTGCCGACCAGCTGGGGTGAGAGCAGCAGGGAAAGAGGCAGGCAAATAGAGAGAATAAAGAAACAGAGACACCAAAGGAAGTGATGGTGTTTTGGTCTCAGCAAAGACAGTGTAAGAGAAACAGATCAAATCTGGCTTCTACCTGGTTTCCCCTTTGTTCTGTTCTCTTTTTTCTTTTTTTGTTTTTTTTTTTTAAATCCTTTTTTTTTCAGTTTCTCTCCTGTCTGCCGACTCTGTCTAGTGACACCACGTCTTCCTCAATGTAACTCATTTTAGGTCTCGCTCCCCTCCACGCCGCTAAGGTCAGAGGTCATCTCCACAAAGTTCTCCTCTCCACTCGACAAAGACAGGCCATTTACCCATCATGAATATTCACAAGCCCACACTGAGGAGAATCTAATTTGATTTGCTGTGATTGGAAATGAACCAGACTCTGCATATTGATGACCATTAAGCAGCTCAAGACTTAGGAGTGAAGGGAACATACACTTGTTTTTTGTTGTTGTTGTTTTTGTTTTTTATTATTATTATTATTTTAATCTCTTTTTTTCCTTCTCATTTTATGTTTCCTCCTCTCTGCTAGAGGAACACCCTGCCCAGTGGTAGCTTGTTTTTTAATAAACCACAGAGGCGTTGTGCTTTTCTAGAGGAGCAGCTTGACACACTCTAATAAACAGATGAAAATGAGGAAGGAAGAGAAGAGCTGTTTTGCTTGTTGTGTGGCTTGGCAAACCGCAGATGCCAGTGGAGGAGGAGGAAGAAATGTTTATAGTGCATATCTGTTCTTGCACACACTCTGAAAGTTTGGCGAGCCCAGGGTTGTCGGGTACTTTTCTCAAGTATTCTTTTTTTCCCTCCCCCTCGCTCAACTCTTAATATCTCTCTATAGCAAAATTCCAATCCCAGTTTAATTAAGCACTGTTAGCATGACGATTCCTGGAAAATGAGAAAAGTAATAAAAGCAAACCAACTTCACATACTAATTACCCCAGCGGTACCTTCATCATCCAGGTTTTCTAATGCAGCCAACATTATTACCAGCACATACTGTTGGTTTGCCTCCATCATTACTTAGCTCACTGCTGCTACTACATGCTACTGCATGTACCATTACTCCTGCCTGTGCAGCTGCTGGGGTTTTCCATATGTCTTGGCTAATAAGGCTCCTACAACAGGAACATAGATCTCTCTTGTCCTTTCCGTGGGTGAAGGGTCACTAATTTTAGGTGGATGTATTTGTTTGAGGGAGGGAGTGTGTGTGTGTCTGTGTGTGTGTGTGTGTGTGTGTGTGGGAGTAGGTCAGGCCTCAGGGCTGTATCCGTCCTCTCAGGGGCTGATGGATCATCTCTAAAGCCCACTGAAAGGCAAAGCTGCTCATTTTTCTCTCTAAAGAGATCATTTGTATTTATTTGCCGCTCTCTGTCACTTTGCCTTTCTGAGCCCAAATGAACATAAAGGATTTTTTTTAAGGGAAAAAAATACAGAACTTGAGCCCCCACCAATCCAGTTACTCCTTAAGTGGTCACAAATGATGACAAATAGACGCACGCCTGTTAAAGGATAGATTTCACTTCATCTACGGCTTCGGCGTGCCATCTACAAACGCATGGATCCCAACACACGATGCCCTAATGGCCATCTGACATTTGTCTTTATCTGTGAAACTAAGTGACACCCTGACCAGATGTGACGTCTGCGTCGGTATTTTAATCAGCTGACCGCCGCGCCACCAGATGACACAAGTCCCCGACTTTGCCAGCCCAAATGTGCTGCAGAAATGCAGAGCTAAACGCTTAACGTAGTCTAAGGGCCAGTCCAATTGTCTTTACCCAGAGTTCCTCTTATGAGTTCATGCTGAAGGAGGATGTCCCTGTAGAGAGCAGCCTCTATAGGAGGCCTTTTAACATAGTGGTGGGTATAGTTGAGGGAGCAGCATGCAGTAATAAAGTGCTAAGCTACGAGAGAATTATCTTCCCTTCCTTCCCTTTTCTCTCTCTCATATTCTCTCTCTCTCTTTCTCTCTCTCTCTCTTTCTCTGTAAGTGTATGTGAGTGTATATGGGTATCCTTTCATTTCTGCAGGCCATTATTCCCCCTTTCTTTCTTTTTTAACTGCATACTTTTATCTCTGGTGTTCTTTCGTTCTCTTTTTCTGTGTCTCTCTCCCTTTTCCTCTGTGACCCCCTGTCTATGTGCTGGTGTACCCTACATGTTCATATTCTTCCATTCTCGCTCTCTTTCGCTCCCTCTGCCTCTTTCTCTTTCGCTCCCTCTCAATCTCTCCTTCTCTCTCTCTCTCTCTCTCTCTGATAAAACATCTCATCACAGTGCGGCTTGCAGGCCATTCTGTCATCTGTCTCCCCCTTTGCTCCCTGTGATTTATGAGCTGCATTGCCTTCATCCAGCAAAACCCACACAAGCCAGATACACAGGGTAGCATGTCTGTGTGTGTGTGAGTGTGTGAGAGAGTGAGTGTGTCTTATAGTTTGTGTTTGACAGAGAGAAAGAGAGTCTGCGAGCAAGCTGGAGAATAGAAGCCGTTAAAGCAGTGGCTTATCTGTGCATCTGCGTGGGTAGATGGAGGTTTGGGTGGATTTGAATGGGAGTGAGATGGAGCAGAGGAGGCGCCTTTGTTTTGGGGACTTTGCTTTGGAAGTGGCACTGTTAAAGATCTTATTGACAGGACAAGAATACTTCCTCTTGTCCTCCTCTGTTTCCTCACTGGCCACATCTGAGTCGTTCTTAGTCTTTCTGTCAAACCCACTCTTCTCTCTATTCAGCCCTTTTTCGCTGGCGAAGTTGTAAATAAACATTGCTCAACGTACTGGTGGGGAGGAGGCAGTGTGGGCGGACAGACGGCCAGCAGCCGGTTTTTGATTGACAGTTGCCCGAGGTTTAAGCCGAGGGTGAATCCCTTTTCCATGGGTGTCTGCAAGGCGCTGTGAGCAACTCTTTGTGACGGACAGCATAGCCATTCTCATTTAAAGAGACAGTCCCCTCCTCCACCCCCCACCCCCCCTCTACAATCTCAGAACAAAGAGCATTACTGAGACATTAACAACTGGCCCTGCTGGCCTGCCCGTATCAGATCACCCCTCGTTTGCACTGACGTCTGATCTGAAAAGTCAACAGTGTGTTGCCCACCAGGAAAAGATAAAATGTCTCACCAGTCTGTGTTTTCCCCCTTACCCATTCTTCCTGTCTCAGGGGTCACCCCAATGACACAGGCTTTTTTGTTTCCCCAAAGGGAACAGGCGGCCATCTTGTTTACGTACATTTTACGCTATCAGCTTTCATGGGAACGTACTTGATTGTTGAACTTGGGTAGGCTAATTTTATCTGAAACAAAGAAGTTCATGGGAAAACTATTCAGAGACTTGGGCACTTGGTGTTGCTAGCATCTTCTATCCTGAAATCTCCCAACGGTTGAATGTGTTGTGCAACTATTTTGGTGGTCCTATTTATTCAAATGCTTCCTGTGAAATGGATAGGTTTCACTTCAATTTGACATTCCTCCTTTATTGTGATTGTTGTGGTGGACTTGATTGTCAGATTTGTTCATTTGCTGACCTTGCCACACTTAATGTATGCAATCTTAAAATTAATTTTACTCAAGAGAACAGGACAGTAACGAGTCTGATACATCTGCCGTTTCTGCCCAGCATCTGTGATTTACTGCGGATGCTCTGTTTGTGACTTTACTGCACCTATTTATGTCGGGGTGTGAACAGCGGCTGGGCCGAGCATTTTGTTAACATCTGCACTGACAGATGATGGATGCAAATAGTTGGAGGAGTGGTGCTGCCGCCGCCCACATCCTCACCAAGCATCCGAGTTCCCTGGACTCTCCCAAAGCAACGCTGGGAGACAAGCTCTCTGCACAGCCAGTGGCGGAAAAAAAAGAAAGAAACTCTCCCTATTTCACTGTCTTTTTTTAATGTCCTTGTTCTCTCTTTCATCCAACACACACTCGCTTTTTCTTTTTCCGCTTTTAGAATGGGAGCTGGGAATGGGAATGGGAGTTTCTGTGTGTCCATTATTCTAACACTCTTGGTCTCATGTGCCTCTCTGAATTTCGTGCCCTCTCTTATTACTCGCTCTCAAATGGTGGAGTTGTGCCTCTATCACCAAACAGATGAGACACCCACTCCATTGTTTAAAGAAGAGGGAGGAAATGAATTAGCTGGTAAATAGCATATATTAGCATTTTCCCCCAAGATGTGGCGTAATAAAGGGAAACAGTAGAAAGGTTGAAAATGAACACAGGAAGGATTTTTTCCTTGTGATTTATGTCATGGCAAGAAATGAGAGCCGCTGAAATGGGCTTTGCTAATGACTCCAAAGTGTGTTGTGTTGAGAAAATATTTTCATTCCTTTGTTCTCTTTCCTCTGTTTGAGGGAAAAAAAGAAAGCTCACAGCAGTCTTTTACAGTCGATCATTACTGAGCAAGGGTAAGTGTTTATGACAGACTGCAAGGGTTGGAAGGAAGACCTACATTATTGATGCTCACAAATGACATGTAAATGACTTTGCGCACAAAGATCCCAGAGGAAACGTTTCAAGTTTTCTTCTTAACACAACAAGGCGCCAACTGGGACCACATTTGTCGGCAGCTGCGGCTTACCACCGCCACCGCAGCAGCGTTAGCAGCCTTAGCACACCTCAGCAGCATGTGCATATCAGCAAATGAGCGAGTGGCCCTGTACCTTCAGAGTACCAGCCAGCGGCGGTGATTTCTTCACTGCCACCTCCACCACTACCGCCTCCACTGCCACCACTAAGACTTCCATAATTCTCTCCCCGAGGCTCAGGGAGCGGGTCAGTGGCCTGGCAGATATTGCTGTGCTGTCAAGAGTCCCGCGGCGTGCCAGTGCGCAGTCGTGTGCACCAAGGTGTGCTAAAAAAGTGTTACTGGTCATTGGGCTCAGGGCTATTAGTCATATGGCCCCATTAGTATATGCATGCTAGCTGTGTGCTTGGCACAGGTGTTTTGCCCCCCTCCCATACACTCAACACACACACACCAACATAGTAATTATGTATTTCCATACATAAACAATAACGCAGTGCCCTGTGGTACCCACCAGTGCGTAGCCCCAGCAGTGTGTTTATGCCTGAGGTGGTGGCCATTGATGGCTTCACTTTGGTTGTGCTGTGGCTTAGCCAAGCATATTTGGCCACTAAAATGACTGATGCTAGTTCTGCGAGGTCAATTGTCATCCAAAGCAGATCAATACTGATCAATGGTGTTATTGAGTGGTGATTGATCGCACTTAATAAAGCTCCAGAAACAGTCTCAAATGTCACATTCCATGTCTGATTGCAGTCATTTAAGATGGCTTATACAGTTCAATCTATGCAGCCTGTTTACACTTTATTTAAAGGGGTCTACATAAGGATGTTATAAACATGACATGACATGTATCATAAACATTAATGACACCTCATTGATATTTATTACTATCAATGGCTGTCATTAAGTGTTATTGTATTGTCTACATTGTCTCAAAGCCTGCATTAATGACACTTAATGACAATGAATTAAGTGTCATTAATGTTCATTATACTTGTCATGTCATGTTTATGGCTCATGTCACTCTTCAGTGTTATCAAACATGCAGTAATGTATTTAAAGAAGTTTGTTTGTGTACAATGGGTTTTTGTATTTAAAATGTAGCCCTATGTTTCTCCTTGTTATTCTCTCTCCTCTCTCTCTCTCTCTCTCTCTCTCTCTCTCTTTCTCAGGCGGTATGAGATGAGTCCAGTGTGCGTTGATCTGCAGGGTCAGATCCTCAAGTGCTACCAGGAGAACACAGGAAAGACGCTGCTCTGTTCCAACATTGCTGCCCGCTACCTGCAGTGTGTCAACCAAGCCAAACAGGTGTCTGTGTCTGTGTGTGTATGTGTGTGTGAGAGAGGAGTGTGAGTGCCCTTCTGTCGTGTGTGTGTGTTTGTTTGTTTGTACACTTGTCAAACATAAGTACACCTTTGCCCTGCCAGTAACATTTGGTGTATTTTTCTTCTTTTGCTTTCTTACAAAAAAATCTATATTTTCTCGTGGCACAATAAAGAATAACAAGAAGGTGCTTTGGGCATCTGACATGTAAGTTATGCTTCAAGTAGGCCATCATTTTGTGGTGGAATAGCAGTGCTTTTGTTCAGCTAGACTCCAGTGATCCATCCATTTCCAGTATGTAGGACATAGCAAATTGCATTTTGCTGTATATTTTGCTTTCATGCTTTTTCTCTTTACCTCTACACTCTCTCTCTCTCTCTCTTTCTTTCTTTTTTCTGCTTGTTTCCTCTCTGTCCTTATCACACCGTACCCTCATACATCACAAACAACTATAATATAGCACACTTCTTTGAGAATGCAGGCATCTTTTGGGCAGTCCCCCCCCCCTTACTTCCTGCCCTCGTTCTTCCTCTACCCGTGGAAGCGAGCACAGCACAGTGTCTTCTGCATGGCATGGACAGACAGGCGCCCGCTCCTCTTCTTCAGCTACAGCAGGTCTCATAACTGCACTCTCATTTCCATAACATTTGTGGCCAGCAGTCATTCCCATGCACAACTCACGCACGGGCCCATAATGTAATAAGTGACCTAGACCGGAACCAGCCGCGGTAATGCAGGCATCCGCGTCTCACTTTTTTTTTCCAACTCCCCGTCTTTGAGGTCTCCCAGACGTCCTGCGTGTTAGCAGTGGCACCAGGCTGGGTAGTGCCGTCTCTGTGTCTCCTCTGCCCTCTGTCACACATACTCTCTCTCTCTTTCACACGCATGCACACACACACACACACACACACACACACACACTTGCACTAAACATGCACTTATACACACTCTCTCTCGCACACAGCCAAGTAACACACACGTGCACACACACACACACACACACACACAGAGAGATACACATAAATATACATATTGTCACTCCTCTTCCCCTCCAGACCTCATTTCAAATATACACCATTGCTTCCAAACCAAGCGCAATTTACATTCAGATAGCTTTTCTATTAGATTTTTTACTGTAATCTCACTATTTTGCAATGAGAGCAATAGAGGGGAATGGAAATAATATAAAAAAGATACATAAACTCACGGCTTCATACCACTCAGCTGAGTGTTGCTATTAAATCTGTGCAGGTTTAAAACTAGGCATCATGTAAATACAGCGATGCATTATTCATGTTTGATTTGCAACGCGTGGCACACGCAGCTACCTGTAACCTCTTTAGCATGCTGCCAGAGCTCGCCTGTGTGCGTGTGCCCATGTCGGACACGTCCTAATCTTGTTAATGCAGAATCAGCTTTGCTCCAGGAGCACAATAATCCATTATTTTATCAGCCCCCTGTGATCATTGGAGAAAAGCAAAACCAGTGTTCACACAGAAATATAGAAAGAAGTAAAAAAAAATAGCTTCCTAGCAATTAGTTACGTCTCTGCAGAGTATTTTCATACAGCACTAGTAAAGTTTTATCCTGAAGCTGGAAGGATTATGAAGCATCTGTACAGAACCTACAGTTCAAACCCCTGACATCTACTGTGAACTACAGGTGGCAAAAATGGCAAATAAGACATCAGCAGTTCAGAGGGGGTGGGGGTGTGGTGTGGCAGGGTGGGGGTGTGGCGTGGGGGTCAAGGACAGCTGCACAATATTGAATAGGGAACTACTCTGAGGTGAGCTCACAGCCAGTAGGTCAGGAGCTTCACCACTTCTGTCAGTGACTTTCTGTCCTACTTTAAATTTCCAGGATAAAGCTATTCCTGTAGCAACAGTGTTTTCACAGTGGGAGGTATATTTGGATGTGATTTGACTTTTGAGCTGTCGCTGCATCATTCATGCAGTATTAGAATGTCAGAGGGAACAATGCAGCCCCACCAGTGTGGTGAATGGAGATCAGTCGTCAGGCAGTTGGCACAACTGGATTACTTGAAAAGCGTTACCAGTAATCATTGGAGAACTGAAGTGATTTTTAGTTTAAAAAAAGCCTGTTTGTTAATCCAGCCCTTAGGGTGCAAGCATGAGACAGAAAAAAGAGAAAGAAAGAGAGACAGGCGGCTTTGCGAAAGAAAAAAGAAGCCTCCTTTACTCGTTTCTTTTTTTCTTCTTCTTCAAGAATCCCCCGACGTCAGGAGACAAGACGCGTCGGCAATCTGATAGCCGGGCTGAGGGTCTAGGACCTTCTATGGGGTATTGACTGCTAAAAGGCTGCAAGACAGTGGGACATCATCCCTGGGCCTTTGTCGGGGTAATTACTGCTCGCCTTATCATCAGGTGCTGATAACATTTAGCCCCAGCGCGGCCTTTCATTTCCCCTCAATCACTGGCTAATGCAGAGGCCCGGTGAGCGGTGGCCACTGATAGCAGCGCCGCGCTGCGCTGTGCCGCCGCAGAGAGGGACAGTCGGAGAATAGAGTGAGAGAGACGGAGTGATAAAGCAGTGAAAAGGCAGAAGGGACCACCGTCCCCTCTCTTGCTTTTTTTCCCCTTCCTCTCCGCGCTCTCTATCTTATTCTTTCTCTGGTTCTCTCTCTTTTTCAAGGCGCTGTGAATGAGGGTTTATCACTGGGGGGAATCTCTCCTTCTCTCAGCCACTCCTTATTCTGCATTCCCAGACAGACTGCAGGCCTCCCTGCTCATCCCCATCTCTCTCGTGAGCTGTTGTTTCATCTGACCCTCTCTCTTTCTTTCTCTCTCTCTCTCTTCCCTTTCTGTTTCACTCCTTCTTTCTCTTCCCTCTTCCCCTTTATCTCTTTCTTGCCACTCAGTCTCATTCTCTTTCTCCTCAAGTCTCTCATTCTGTCTTTTCATTAGTCATTCTATTTTTTTTTGTCCTCTCCCTCTCTCTTTCTCTTGCCCTCTGTCTCTGCCGTCTCACTCAAAGACGCTTGAAGAAATAGCTCTCTGACAGCTCTTCAGTTCTATTGGATGGTCTCCTCTCTGGCTTGGAGTCCTCACTGTTAGCTGGTGGAAAATATAAAAGCCTTGATCATATCACCGAAGATCCATGCATTCAAAAGTCCCAAGTTGACATCCACGTAGAGCGTAAAAGTCAACTGCGGCGCAGAACGCAAGAGATGGGAGAAGTTTTTCCTCCTCAATTTTGAGTGAGGTCTTTGAGCATTAATCATGGACTCGAGCTTTCCGCTCCAATGGCCACGGCGTTAGCTGACTTGGACATTGGTTCAGAGTCGCCTGAGCGTGGTCGTGTTTGCAGAGCGGGATTAGCCAGAGCTAATTTGCCATTCCTGCGGGTCGCGCCGGTTAATTTTCGTCTAGGAGATTGGATTGATTTTTCCCGCCGTCGAGAAACAGGAAGGCGCCTCAGACATGGATGAATTCAGTCATGAGCACAGGAATCAATGAGTCCAGGAAGGGGGAAGTAACAAACCTTTTCTCTCCCTTTCTCTGCCTACCCTTTCCCCAATCTCTTTCTCACTCTCTTGCTCTTTTGCTTTCTCCCCCCTTCTTTTTCATGTTTCCCTCCCCCCCTCCCCATGTTTTTCCGCCCTGCTGCTCCCTGACCCACACTGGAGGATTTTATTCTTGGCTATCAGATGCGATAGGCTGGTTCAAATGGCTACTGACAGACCAAGAAAGGGGGGGTGGGAGGGGTTTAGTGTGCTAGGTGCTGCAAACGGTGCTGATCGCCAGTAGAGAGCTTTCACCTCTTACCTAGCCCCTCATCTATCCTCTCTGTCTTCCTCCTCCCTTTTCTTCCCTTCACTCATCCTTTCTTTTTTATTTCTTTTTTTTCTCCTCCTGCAGAACAAGCTGAGGACTGGAGGCTAAGCGTTCCATGGCTGGGGTGGGAAGAGTGATGGTTTCTGAATCGTTATGGCATTACCGTTCAAACCTGACCTGGAGGAGACACCACTTGGATGATGAGAACCCCAAGCACACCGACCCCGAGAGGACACCAGTCCCACAGTGACACAAACCCAGTGGCCAGAGAGATGGATGTCTACCCAAAATATGCCCCCCCCCCCACTCCCCTCATCCCTTTTCTTCCCTTCACCTGTTTACCTGACAATCTTTTCCTTAACTCCTCCCTCAACCCCTTCCTCCATCCATCCATCTCTCCCAACTCCGAGTAAGGGGCAGGGAGAGGGGGGATTCGGTATTCACAAACCCAAGAGCACAGCAGTATAGTCATGGCGGCGCCGGCAGAACCCCACAGAGGACCTGCGCCTGCAAGATCACGCCCTGTACCTGGAGGCGCCAGCCAGATAGACAAGGAGAACAAAACAAAACAAACAAACAAATAAAGAAAAACAAACACACACAAAATGTGATGTGACTAAATCATGCAGCCGAGCCCTGACTCTTAGCCTCGCCGCAAAACACGCTTGCTAACTAGCACAACAGATCATGTTAAACACCAATACTCTCTGTTCAGATTCAACAGCCATGTTTCACACACTCGGAAACGGTTTGCTGGTTGCCGCAGTAACATAGACACATATGCACCCCGCCTAGCTACACCCACCACTCCACCCCTCACCCCACCCCACTGTCTCCTTTGTTCGTGTTTCGTTGCACTAGTTCACACATGCTAACCATAGATTCTTCAGCTGTGTATGTACATGCATGTGTGTATGTCATGTCTGATAATGTACCTTGTTTTGCTTTCATCTGCACATGCTGAAGCCCTGTTGAAGATTTGCCCAATCAGTTTGGGGGGAAAAAATAAACAGAATGATACTGTGAAACTCTGTTGGTGTGTTCCATCATTTTTTTCATCTCTGGGCCTCCTCTCTGTTTGCCTGTGTATGCGGTGTGTGTTTTGCCTGTCTGGACTGATGATGTGATGACAAGTTGATTGTTGTCTTTGTGTGTGTGTGTGTGTGTGTGTGCGCGCGTGCGTGCACGTGCATGTTGTTATTTTTTCCCCTCTCTGCAGATTCTTTAGCTGACAAGATATAGGAAGGCACTCAGATATCACAACAGAAGCTTTTATTGCACTCTGTTGCAATTCTCTATCCTTGCAAACTCGTGTTTTTCCTTCCTTGTTGTCTATCCATCATCCTTCCCATATTGGTGTCTCGCTGATCTGTCTCTGTTCTTGGCCACTAGAAGAGTGGAACATCTCGTGAGTCACTGGTGGAGGCTCCAGTTGCTTTGGAGGAGTGGATCTCTCTCTTCCTTTCTCTCCCCCCCCCCCCCTCTCTCTCTGTCTCTGTCTCCCACTCCCTTTCTTCCTCCATCTCATGTTTTGAGTTGCAGTGAAATTGGTCCCTCAAGTGCAATCACTCATTTTGCCACTGCTGAGGCCGCCTTTCCGTGTGTGCTCTTCTCACTGTCCAGCATTCAGAAGCACGGACAGTTCTCAGTTCTCATCCATGCACACACAGGCACCCACACCCTCACTAACTCAAAACATGTGAAACCACACTTTCAGGCACACAAATTGCTAGGTTTTATTAGAAAACAGCAGAAACAATTTAGCTGAATCTCTCTCTCTCTCTCTCTCTCTCTCTCTCTCTCTCTCTCTCTCTCTCTCTCTCTCACACACACACACACACACACACACACACACACACACACACATCCAGTCATATGCAGATCCTTGTAAGCCCTTTATTTAGATTCAATTTAGCCTCCCTAACACTTCCAACATCCAGCTGCCCCTTTGCAGTTAGATAGAGATTACCACCAATGTCCATCCACCAGCCAATGGTGCTTAGGTCCAGTAACACCACCCCCTTACACACCCCCTCAAACACACACACACAAACACTAACACACACACTGCCCGATCAGGCTCAGGGTGCTCAGAATGCTTCGCCGCTCCTAAACCAAGGTTCATCACGCGCCCATAATGGCTTCAGCAGCCGTCCGGAAAGAGAAACGGCGAGAGACGGTGGAAGAGAGCAAGATGGATGGCAATAGCCACAGCATCCGTCCTCTTTGTGTCTAATCCGACCGTATCGGTGCTTTATCGCGCCATGCTCTTCTCGGGGGCCTCCTCCAGCTCTGCGAGTCGCGCTGAGCAGCTGCCTGTCCACCAGACCAAAGCGGCCTAGCGAGACAGGCAGTTCTCAGTAATCCCCCCTTTTCTCCCTTTCCCTCTCTCTATCACTCACTTTCTTTCTCTTTCTATCCTCACCTCCCTCTCCCCTTTGTCTCCTCCTCCGTGTTCCTTATTGGGAGCTCTCTGTGCTCGGTTCCTCGTCTTTCTTTGTCATCCTCCCATCTCCCATCTCCCTCTTCTTTGTTTTCCCATCTCCTCCATCTATCTTTTGGCATTCTCATCCTCACTGGCCTGAGTTTGCTGTCGTCTCTTATCGCTTTCTTATGTTTATCAGAGGTCCCCCCTGCCCCCCGCTCTGCTTCTTTCCCTCTTCCTGCGCTCCCTTCCACCACCCCACCCATCAGTGTGGCCTCATTCAGCCCAGCAGTCATCTCCCATCTCTCTCTGTCCCACTCTCACCTTCATCCTTAGTCACCCCAGTCTCTCCATATCTTAATCTTCCTCACTCTTTCATATCCATGTTCTTTCTCTCTTGCTCAATCTGACCATTTCTTAATCTCTTTCCCCCAGTATCGCTTTCTATCTTCCACCCTCAATCACTCCATCTTTCTGTACAGAGATGGAGCACTCCATCGCTCCATCTCTCTTCCCCACTCACACTCTCTTTCTCTCAGCGTCAGTGCGTCCATGGTGCTGATGAATCGAAAGGGAATCAGCAGCAGCTCTGCTCCCGTGTGGGGAGTCATACTCCTGGCACCACATAGGGATTCCCATCTTCTCAGCCCCCACCCACCGGACCCCAATTCACCCCTTCCTCCCACCACCTTCCTCCCCAGGGACTCTGCACTTAAATGGGAATCCACTGCCGTCTCCTTCTATCTAACCTCATCTCTTTCCTCTCTCCTCCTTAACCTTTTTCCTTCTAAATCCGTCCCTCCCTGCCTTTCTCTTTCCCTCTTTCAAGTTCAATCACAATCCCTCCCCCTTATTTGTGGTGGTGGTGGTGGTTGGCCTCCATTTTGTTCCAGAGTTGACTTTCTGCAGGTGCAGCCTCATGTTTTTTTTCCCCCTTCTTTTACGATTTCTTTTTTTTCCCCTCTCTTTTTACCTTGTTTTGTCCTTCGCTCTCGCCTCAGTGTAATCGATGAGAGCCACTCGGCAAGAGGGATTGCCACCTAGTGCCAGACGTGCCTTCTTTCTCTTTATCTATCTCTCTGCCTTTCTGTCTCTCTCTCTCTTTGTCTCTCTCCATTCTCTGTCCCCATCTCTTTCTTTCACTCCTCCTAAACCCAAGTTCTCTGCACACACACACACACACACACACAAACACATGCACACTCACACACACACTCCTATTCCCAGTCGGCCATTATGATTGGTTAGCTTACATCAAATGCCAGGGTTTTTCTCCACCAAACTTAATGACCAAAACGACCGGCTTCTTCGGAAACAACAATCGCCTCAAATCCCTTTGCGGTGCTCTGGGACTTGTTCCAGGGAGCACTGTGGCAACATGCAGCAATCAAATCTGCATTTCGCCTCCCTCACGAGCTTTCACTTTTTCTCCCTCTTCTCCTTAATCACCCTCTTCTGCTCCTCCTGTCATCCATCCTGGGAGCCATCCCTCCTTTTCTCTATTTCCCCATTCCCGCCAAACGGGCTCTGTGGGTCTGTCGAATCAATTCTTCGAGCCGTCGCCCTCCCAGTGTGGCGCCTTTCTGAATCAGCACCCCGGGCCACCAATGACGGTTTAGCGGGTGGTGATTGGCATCCCTTGCGTACCAATGAGGTGTGACGCATCTGTCGCCAGGCTCCATGCGTTGAGTGTGGTGGTGGGGGGTGTGGTTGATGACGGGTGGGCGCAACAAGAAAAACGGCACAAACACTTAAGGAATTCTCTCTGGCATCCCTCGAAACACACACACACATACGGTAACACACACAGCCAGACACATTCTTCCTTTCTTGCCTTTCTGGCCTGCCAGTGGGGCGACACACTGTTCATTATTTTAATGGGGAGGCAGATGGCAGCCTCTTCTATAGGCACTGTTAGCCTGATGGCTCTATTCATCACGCCTCTACATCCTCCCGACGTCTTCCTCAAATTATTTATAAACTGCAGGCCTTCTCTCTCTCTCTCTCTCTCTCTCTCTCTCTCTCGTTTGCTCATTCTCTTCCTCTCCATCTCTGCTTTCTCCTTCACACTCTCTCCATCTCTCATTCCTATTCCCTCGCTTCATTTGTCTTTCCTCTCCATCTCTCTCTCTTTCTTCTCCTTGAGCTCCCTCTCAGCAGCTGGTAGCCGATTCACCATTTTGGAATAATCAGTCAGGTGAATCAGTGGCCTGAAAGGGGGAAAAAAAGTTTTTCCTTTTTTTTTCTTTTAAGACCTTGTAACCAATTGCGTTAGAATGTGCTACATTCATTCAAGACAGGAGAGCAAAGTTAGCGCATGGGAAACTTTCAACGCCTCCCTCCCTCCCCACCACTCCCCACTTTCGACTCCTCTTCAACCCAGAGGTTGTTTTAATTGACCCACCAAATATCCCTGAAATGCTCATTTTAATTGTTGCTAATGTAATTCGGCACAAAATTGGGGACTGTGAGGCTGTAATTGAATAAGGTTAAATAATGCATAAATGAGTCTCTCATTGTCCTTGCATTAAGCTGAGGGGAACCACAGTGAAAGAGCTTATCTGTGCACTAAGTAATGGTGCAGGGGCCACAGAGTGGGTTGGGGAGAGAGGGAAGAGTTGGGAAAAGTGGATAGATTCCAGAGGACAAGGGACTAAAGACTATCATTTACACTTGGTCCTTGGTCTCCTGCTTATGTGCAGGTATTTCAGATGTTTTGTTCAAGTGGAGCTTGCCGATAGCGAGGGGGGAGCAGGAGTGGGTCACTACATTCAGTACAACTGCATTCCAGTGGTTAATGAATGGAGTTGACCGAGTTTTTAATGAATGTATTCACTGAACTCAGCTAGAGACCGCTGTTCCTGTTTGTTCAGATTTCTAGTCTTGAAGTTGCCCTTAATGCCATTAGTGTTTATTACAGCTCTCTCTCTGTGTGTGTGTGTGTCCGTGTGTGTGTGTGTGTGTTTGTCCATGTGTGTGTGTAGACGATGGCCAAGGTTGTGCTTGACTCCCATGTGCTCTCCTGAGATTGGACACACAATAATGAACTTGAACACACTGTCAGCAGCCTGACCTTGAGGAGTTGCAGAAATTGCAGAGCTCAGTCAGGGTGAAAGTTACATTTAAGAAGCTAAGCTCAAGTGTGTGTGAGTGAGGGGGTGGGTGAGTGTCAGAGAGAGAGAGAACGAAAGAGAGAGCGTGTATGTGTGAGAATATATGGAAGTGAAAGTCGGCAGCTTTTCAAACAGTGCAAAGTGAAGGCCTTTAGAGATGAGCTGCTCCCAGTAGAAGTCTTCGCAGTAGGGGCAGGTAATAAGAGTAATTACTCTAATAACACCTTGCACGTCTTAAACACTTTTCATTGCAAACTAATCGCACAGTGCTTGGCAAATAATTCTTTAAACTGCCAACTCACTGCCACCAAGCAAAACAAACAATGTTAGAAAAAAATATATGGGGGGAAGGCAGCTTTGATATGGCCAAGATTGATGCCTGGTTTAATATGGGTTGACGTCTCGAGAAATTGCTGTATACACCTTTGAACTGAATGAGTCAGTTCCAGAGTCAGTCATATCAGATCAGATCTGACTAAGAAATGCAGCTGATTCACAGCACATGTGATCCTGGGTCAGCTGCTATGTGTGCTAGCATGGGGTTTTAACTTAGGAGTTTTGTTGAGACACTCGCTGACTCTCAGCAGAGATTTCCTGATATAATCAGTGTTAAGAAGTACAGGCCACCTCTTTAAGCACCCGCACGAGTGCTTAAGAATCTCGAGCGAGCGAGAGAGAGAAATGGGAGAACTCCATCGATTCCCCCCTCCGGTGGCCTGAACTGATTTGTCACCATGAGAAAGGTCACGCCAAGTCGCCGACGTGGACGAATGGCAACCCCCTTCAACTCTACATGGAGACAAACAGCTCGGCCGAAGAGAAAAGACAAACATGCATCACTGTGCAACGCACAGTGATGAATGAACACAGCGGCTTCCAAAATTAAAACATCAATTTCAGTCAAAATGCATGATTAGGCCAGTATTTAATAGCCATGCTCATAGCTGTCATGGGAATAAAGCCATTTGGCCCAGGGAGTGGATGGGGACCTTCCATACAGTGAAATGAAACCCTTCTACCAATCTAGCCAATATATTGTGATGTATTGTGATATATTGTGATGTACTGCTATTTAATCTACAGGTGTGAGGCAAATCCTAGGCTTTCTTCAGCAGTTTTTTTAGTTGAGCCGCATGGAAATATGGCTGTGAGCTCGGCCCACTCTTCTAGTGTAGTGTGTGGAACAACCCTAAAATAAGCCCCTGCCAGCATGGATGGGAAATTCCTTTTTCTTTTCCATATTCCTGGAAGCGGTTCGAAACTGATTCTCCATCCTCGACTCGGTGAGTTTTGGTACAGGGAAAAATTGGACAGGTATCCTCCTCGACTACTTGTCACTCAGGCCAGACAGTGCCTGAGATGCCAACACTTTTTCTTCGTCATCGTCATTGTCATCCTCTTCTCCTCCTGTTGGTGGCTGGTGATGATTTATACTGCTCTGGCTACTGCTACAGCTGCTTTCTCTTGCAGTCTGGGCTTAGACTCACAGGTAGCTAGCAGGATGCCACTCTTCCATGTACAAGCTGTTGGACTCTTTGTCATGATTATTTCAAGGCCCTTCTGTTTCCCAGACAGTGTGTGTGAGAGTGACAGTCATTCACACACACACACACACACACACAGAGGCAGAGAGTTAAGCTGTGGGCCTGCCCGCATGCCCGAGGAGAGAATGGAAAGGATCTGCGCTGTCTGGAAACGGCAGCACGGATCTGCTATAAATTATGAAGGGACACTTCACTCTCGCACAGACACCTACTGCTCTGTAAAGCCTGAAGCAACCTACCACCACTCACACCGTCACTGTATCAGTGGAGAATCTCTCTCTCTCTCTCTCTCTCTCTCTCTCTCACTCACTCTCACACACACACACATACACATTTTTACTTACACACGACATGCTTGGTCTGTGTGTGCTTGACTGTTGGCTTTGATCTGTACACACAGGCCTCTGTTATGGTACACATGTGCTGAGGGGGAGTCAACCATGGCCGCCTCCACAGAATGTCACTGGGTTGCTTTCTTGCCTCTCTCTGTTGGTCTTTACTCAGAGGGGCTTATGGTTGCTGCCAGGCCCTTGACAGGAGAAAAATGGCGTTTGCAACCAATCTGCACCCTCCACTAAACCTGCATAATTTCTGTTTGATGTTCTGTCGGGCCCGTAATTTTTTTTTTTTAGAGACAGATGCCACCCCCCCCCTCTCTCTCATGCTTTTTGTCTTTTATCCCTCTCTTTTTCCCTCTCCCAGTCCATACAGCACATAATCATAGTCATCTGTTCCCATATCTGCCCTTGCATCACCTCCCAACACTGACCTCATTCAGCCTGTCCACACACAGAAAGATGTGATGTTATCTCAACACACACACAGTCATACCTTTACACACACACACACACACACACACAGTGAAGACTGTAGCACATAGCCTGGGGGGGACACTACTGCAAGGTCACTGTCAGTCTGGGCCATTGTCGTCCTGCTCTGTCTGAGAGCGCATTGTTCACTCCAATCCTCTTTTTTATTGGCCCTATTGATTGAGGCAGCGTGGGGGGAGCCATCTCCACCCCAAACCCCAGCAAGAGCACAGGAGAGAGGAGAGGAGTGGAGAGGAGAGGGTTCCCATTAAAACCCAATAGTATGGTGCTTCAAACTCAAGTGAGCTAATCTTAATCGAGAGCCAATCAGGGCTTGGCGTGTGGGAGACGGCTGATGATGGCTTAATTACCATCATCACCCCCCATTTTTTTTCGGTTACCATAATCACGGTTAAATATTTATAAGGGAATGATCTTTTATTTGGACTTGACCTTTTCTCTAGCGCTCATTAGCATTGGCTGTTATTATCTACTTTTAATTCATTTAATATGTTTTGCCCGGTTCTTTTCTGTCTGCCTGTCCTGAGGCAGTTATTGATTTGGATTGTGTGGTGTGTGCCACAGATACCGGCTAGCGGCTGTGAATAGATGCCACTTGTGTTGTTCTGGGGCTCATAGTAGAAGCCTTTAGGTGATGAGGGCAGCCAGTTAAGAGGGGAGTGTGTGTGTGTGTGTGTGGCGGGGGGGGGGGGGGTTGTTCTCAAAGCAAGAGCAAGCCTTTGAGACTTATCTGTACTGAACACCATTATCTTTAATCGACATAGGGGAGAGAAATAGCCTTGTGTGTGTGTGTGTGTGTCCATCCATCTGTCTGTCCTTGCCTGTGTTAGTTCTTTTCTTTGTGCTCCCAGTGTTCTGATATACCAGAAAGATTGGATTTTTGCTCTGTCGCATAACACACATACACACACACAAACATACGCAAGCACACACAACACACACTCACATCGGCTCACCCATGGTGCCCTTAACCCACCCCACCTACCCCAACCGTCTCCCCCAGTTCCCCCCATTCCTCTCTGGGCAGCCCCAGTCTCTCACCCCTCTGGGCTCCAGCATGCCCTCAATCTTACACAGCACCCACACAACACTCACTTTTCTAAAAGGACCACAGACAGATTCTCTCTCTCTCTCTCTCTCTCTCTCTCTTTTTCTCTCTTTGTCTTCTGCTCTCTGTCTCTCTCTGTGCATTTGTTTTATCTGGGTCTCTCTTTCTCTCTCAATTTTGTGTCCTCTTTCCTCTGCACATCTCTCTCTCTCTCTCTCCCTCTCTCCTGTTGTATTGATGTTTTATTGGTGAACACTTTGTTTTGTGCTTGCCTCTCCTCTCCTCTCTCCAGTGTTCTGCAGGACTGATTCTGCTGTTAAAGCACACTGCTTGTGTGAGGTAGGCGAGAGCACACACACACACACACACACACACACACACACACACACACACATAGAAAATCTTGTATATGCTGATATGGCACAACCATTTCTTCAAAACACACTTATGCAGTCTCATACATGCGTAGACATACTCATAGACCAAGACATGTCTCGCCTATGGATGCACATGGAGGCACACATACATACACATATGGTGAGTCACAGAGACACTATTAGCATACCCACAACACACACGTAAACCACAGGGGAGCTGAACTGGAACATATTTTCACACACACAACAGTCACATGGGAGCTGAGAGCAAAGGCTACTGCTCATGCTTGATTTCTCTTTCTCTGTCCCCCTCTTTCTCTCTCCCCTCTTTCGCTCTCTCTCTCTTTCTCTCACTCTCTAGCCCCCTTCCATTAAAGTATGCCGTCAATGGAGATGTCAATCAAATGTATGTATTAATGTGAGTAACTATGTAGTGTGTAGTTGTGTGTGTGTAGCTGTGTGTGAACGTGTGTGTGTGTGTGTGTGTGTGTGTAGGTGCGTGTCCGTGCTCGTGTAGGTGTGTGTGTGTGAATCCATCTCCTTGAGCCCATCCAGTGGAGTCACTGGCCCAGCGCAGCACTCTGCTCTCCATTAACCCTTTGCGTAATGACTCCAGCCACAATCGATACGCTCATAGGCACACAAATCCTTCAGCACGGCTATCACTGCCACCGCCATTTGAACTGCGCTGATCTGCAGACAGATTTTTACAGCACCCGAGGCCCCCTTTCAGCCAGCCACCGTCACACTCCACAGATCCTGGATCAGCAGAAGATGGGCTGGAGGAGGAAAAGGCAAACCAAAATTGACGCTGCCGCCGCTGGCCCATGCAGTTCCATACAGCTGCTGTTTGTTTTGAATGCCGCCATATTTCACACATGGGGATGGATGGGCAGGCCCAGCACAACACCAAAGTAAAATAGATGCTCATTTTGGAGAGCGCTGACCCCCAGAGCAACCTTGCCAGGGATTTATGGGACATGCCTGTAGGGCTGCGCTGCTGTGTGTGTGTATGTGTGTGGTTGTTTGTGAGGAGGAGGTGTGTAGGGAGGTGTGTTTGCGAGGAGGTGGGAGGAGGTTGTCTGTCCCTGACAGGTTGTAGCACTCGTCTCCCTTGTGTGTGCGTGTATGTGTGTGTGTGTCCTGATGGCTCCATTATGGAGTCATCTTCCAGCCCTCTCCCACCCACCGTCTCCCGCAACGTGCTGTCATTAGCATATGCTAAATGTAATACGAACAGCACTCTCCAGCTGAAAACATGTCAGTGGTAATGTTACTCCCTACTTTCTCAAACACACACACACATACACTCTCTCTCTCTCTCTTTCTATCTCTGGCACTCAACTTTTTTCTTTTTCCCTGACTTCCTCTCTTTCTCTCAGTTTCTATGTGACTTGATCTCCCTCATTCCCTGTATTCTCCCACACACCCCTTTTCTTTCCTGTTGCCCTCTCTCTCTCTCTCTCTGTTTCTTTCTCATTCTTTCCATTTCTGTGCTTGTTTTTTTCCCCATTTCCTCTTTATTTTAGCATCAGACTTTGTAAGACACATAAACACAAAGCCAGGTATCCACTCGCTGGGAAGCTTTTAGGGAGTCTTCCTTTAGAGAGCGGCCCCTGAGATAGAGAAGTCATGAGATAAACGCCCTGTGATGGCCTTTCAGTGCATATAGAAGAGAATCCTCCAGTAACTTAAACCCCAGAGGACAATTCTCCCGGGAGCAGTGATGGAAGTGTGTGTTCAGTATAGCCTATTGGCTTTCCAGGTCCATACAAAAGGAAATTCTGTTTCCTAAATTGACAAGAGGCCCACATAGAATTACATCAATATATAGCTGCTGGTTACAAAGTGTATATGTGTGTGAGTCTGTGCGAGAGAGAGAGAGAGAGAGAGAGAGAGAATAAACCCTGTATTCCTGTATTCCATGCTTGGAATTAGCAAGGTATTAGTATCCAGCACCTCTGATCCAAGAACCTGGGTTGCCATTGGTGTCTGTATGTTCATTGTTGTGCTGTGTGCGTCTCAGGTACAGAGAGACACGGCCGCTTGTAATGAGAGCCTTCAGGAGTGGAGCAGTCAGCCATAAATAGTATTATCTACTTACTTCTTTTGGGTCGACACTCAATTGACTCTGAATTGCTCACAACAACCTCCTGGACAGCTGCAGAGCGTACCGCCACTTCATCCTTATTAGCATGGGTCGCGGAAAGGGTGTGTGTGTGTGTCTGTCTGTCTTTGGGGAGGTTGGGTATTGGCCAGTTGTGTGTAGAAAACACTCAGCCTGTGACCATCTCTTTCCCCATCTCTATCTGACCCCAGATTAGGCTGCATGCTCATCTTTTTTCTTTGAGCAGTTTTTTTTTGTATATGCAAATGTTATTTAAGGGACTTGTTTTTGCATGCTGTATGCATATACAATTGTGTGTGTGTGTGTGTGTGTGTGTGTGTGTGTGTGCACGTGTGTGCATGCATGCAGACCTTATACACACCTCCAGTGCAGAATCCTGTGCTTCTGCCTCAGTGGCTGTCTGCTCTCTTTGCTCCTGCAGTCCAATCAGAGAGGAGGGTCTCCCTCTCTCTCCCTCTCCACATCTCTCTCCTCTTAATCACCACCTCCATCAGGGCTCCTACAAGTGGCTTTTACTACAATGAATAACCTACTATGTTTGTCTCTTCAATTTCAGATGTGTGTGTGTGTGTGTGTGTGTATGTGGTGTGTATATATGCACCATGAATGTTGTGTAGTATGTTACTGTTAAATATTTATTTGATAATATTGCACATGATTCAGATAACTGCGTGTGTGTGTTCGTTTGTGTGTGTGTGTGTGCGCGGGTCGTGGTGTGATGGTGTCTGTGGAGTCGAGGCTCAATAGCACAGGGGGAGGGAGGAGGCTGAGGATTGATTATTGAGTGTTGCTCTGGAGGTGTCAAAAGGCATCAGTGCCGGAGAGCGGCACGAGGAGCACCTCCCTCCCTCCCTCCTCTCTCTCTCTCTCTTTCTCTCTTTCTCAGCTGCCAACATGCAAACCTTTCTCTCCATGGTCACAGATAGACCAGAGAGGGGAGGGAGGGAGGGAGAGGGGTTTCCTACAAGCACAGAGAAGAAGGATGAGTTTCTAAACCAACCAATGAGAAGAAGCGGAGAGAAGTGGAGAGAGAAGACTGGAGAGAAGTTGATGCTGGAGGGGATGGAAGATACAGAAGTGAAAGTGACAAAACAAGAAGGGCCAAGGAAATAACAACAACAACAACAAAAACAACAACAAAGCACGGGTAGATGGAAGGGATGAAGATCAGTAGATAATGGATCCTGACAGAAGAGAAGAGACTGGGAGAGAGAGAGAGAGAGAGAGAGAGAGAAAGACAAAAGGAAGAAAGAAAGAAAGAAAGAAACAGAGAGTTTGTTGTTGCTGGCAGCAGGAGCATCAGGAGGCACCGCATGTTAGTTCTCCTTCATTTCCCTCCCTGCGTGTGGCACTGAGGTCAGCCAGAGAACGCTGAGACCAGCCAGGAAGGAGGGGAGAGCACAAAGACCACACTCTCTATTGCTCCTCTCTGCTCTTCCCTCCATTTCTCCCTCCCTTTCCCTCCCCCTCTCTCTATGGCCCTCTCTCTCTTTTACCCATCTCCTGAAAAAACTCTATTTACCGTTCCTGTTTATTCAGGAAGGGCTATAGGTAATAATGTAATCATATGATGGGCCCCCTCAATTCCCAAATCAAATATGCGTTCATCACCAAGCTGACAGTGAGGGGAGGAAAAAAAAACATCAGATCAGTGAAATAAATTTAATTTCCAAGCTGGAGCGAAATACATCTGTAATATTCTCTAAGCGCGGCCACAGTTAATCTAATGCTTCATTTCCATTCAAATATAAAACCCGTGCATGGCCTTATCAATAATCAAATGTCACTGAAAAAATAAATGAACGATGACAGGACGTGTGGAAGTCTTGCGAAGATCTTCCTGTTGGCCTGTGTGGTACGCTCTTAAATCAACACAACTCAGGCACTCAATTATTCCATTAATAGGAAACATCACATCTCATCGGTGGCTAGGACTGAATCAACACACTCTCTTGCCTCAGACTGATGAAGTTTGCTTTAAACTGTGCACTGTTAATACACCCTGGTCCAAAACAGTCTCTTCGTGTGTATGTATGTGTGTGTGTGTGTCTCATAGCTGCTTGCTCTTTGTTCTGAGTTGCAGATGGTCCTTTCAACATCCTCATCATTGTACTACATACACATTTGCATCCAACTCGTGTTTACGCATCCATACCAGAGCTCTGTCCGAGTACATACATGACACCTGAAAGAGTGACAGACCAACAGAGTGACAGGTAATGTATATATCTATACGGTGTACATATGCATATTCCCTTCTCAGATACATTGAATTGTAGAATAAAGATTGAGTATTTTGTTAGGTGTACACTTTAAAGATTCCATTTACTACCTGCCATCATAGTAGAAGCACACAGACAAGAAGAACAAAGCAGGGGAAGAAAGAGACATAAGGGAGAAGAAACAGAGAGAGAGAGAGAGAGAAGAGCATAGGAAGAGTGAGAGAAAGAGGGAGGAATGGAGAGAGCGTCTGTCTCTGTGTAGTCCATGTGACTGGCATGCTGACTGCACCAGGTACTGCAATGAGGCCAGAGCGTCTTGGCCTCGTCTGAGGTGGCTCATCTTAATGAGGGAGCCTGGGAGCAGACTGCCATGTGCCACCTACCTGCCGCAGTGCTTACACTCATGCACACACACATACACACACACACACACACACCTATACACTTTCACCTTTATCTGTATCTCACTCAAACACATGCTCACATACACAAATTTTATGTTCATCCTTTACATCTTACACACACACACACACACTGACGTTTACAGTAAAGCGTAATAAAGCTTTTTTACCTGTGGCCCTCATGCCTCATGGAGCGGAGTGTGTGAAGCTGTCCTTTAAATGTCACCTTGTGAGTACGCATGCAAATTCCTGCAGCACACATACACATACACTCCTCTCTCTCTCTCTCACACACACACACACACACACACACACACACACACACACACACACACACACACACACACACACACACACACACACACACACACACACACACACACACACACACACTTGCACACACACACACACACACACACACACACACACACACACACACTTGCACACACACACACACACACACTTGCACACACACA
>JAIFZK010000022.1:2672500-2757500 GCA_027481765.1 Tenualosa thibaudeaui
CAAAGTAATAGTAAATCCAATCAATCACATTGACTGTCTGACAGAGGAAAAAGAATCACCAAATTACTTCTGGGTCCCCTGGTGGCAGGATAAACAGAGTTCACACAGTGCCTTTGGTCCACCTGAGGTTTCCCCAGCCAATCTGCAGTCTCGCCTGAGCGAACAGCGCCGGACACTGGAGATGCAGAGGGCAGACACTGGACAAAGACCCAGCATGGACATGCAAATTCATTGGGATATCAGCTAACACGCTGCACGACAACGTAAACTGTTGTGGTATGTTTATGATGGCAACTAAAAATCACTCTATCCTTTTATTACATATACAAACACACACACGCACACAGCATGCCTTCCAAGTGCTGATAACACCTGACCTTAGAATCATACATATTCTGTTCATATATCCTGACACATCTGCTGCCCTGAGTTGCTTCAACACAGATAAATGCGCTCTGGCACTATGATTTATTCAAACCACTGCCAAACACATAATCCTACATTAAACCCTCTGATTTGCTAAATGGACACACATTCATACAATCTGACATTAATTAGAGGTAATTAAAGTACACTCACTCTGACAGTTTTTTCTCTGCGCAGTTTGACATTACTCCCTTGAATGCTTGTCCACTGATGCTAGGTGCCAGAATAGTATTGATCACTTCGGCACAGAACAGCCTGCATAACGGAGAGCAAAATGCGCCTGAGATCTCTGCTGTGACACCTTTGTTTAACCTGATGCATTGGCTTGTCAGTTTTCCACAATTTTTTTTTCTTTTTTTCAAATTGAGTTTTATCTGATTGAAGCCCTCTCTGTTTGACACGGGGGGGCAAAGTGTTACAGATTGCAGCTCTGACCTTCCCATGTGCTGAATCAATTGCTTTCAGTTTCACACACTGGGACTTAAACACATTCACACACATGACAATACCAGGGTACATTCACATGCATTGATTTCCAAAAGATGACCACTCTCTGTGTCCCCAATGTTGTTTGTTATCGCAAGACTCCCATCATTGACTTTGTATGTATCCTGACACTCCGTCCTTCACATCAGTTAGATATTGGCTTCATTTGTCCATACTTCATTGAACTGTGCATATGTTGATGTGCATAGTTCATTGACTGTGACATTGATATCATAAAGTCATCAGTTTCACTTCTACAAGCCCAGAAATTAGTAATTGATCGTCTAGGTTGAAATACTGATAACCTCAACAACAGGAGTGTATTCACCATTTTATTTCACTGGTTCAACTTGAAAGGCATTTTATGATACTAAAAAAAAAATCTAATAAATAACACATGTAGGTCCCCAAACATAATAAACAAAGGCATAAAGGACATAGTGAGGGCTTACATAAACCCATAAATCCTCTGTTGAGGGTCGTGTTATATCATATACAGCAGCAGGCTTAAGAATGGCGAGCCAGTAGGGCAGCAGTGGAGCTTCAGCTAGACTCAGAGGTGAAAACTCGAATGTGATACTGCAGTAACCTGCAGGTGGGGCTATCACGCAGTGTTTCGAAGAATTCTGCAACCAGTAACAGTCCATGCGCCGAACAGCCGGGGCCAAAGACATTGCAGTAAGAATGATAGGCCACTTCTACTGATGCACGCAAACCACAAATAATCGGTGTTGCGTTGGTGAGCGTTGTAACGCGGGATGGTGACTGTGTGGACTACTGCGTGCCCTTTGAATATCATTTATTTTAGCCCTTTGGTCATTTTAACCATATTTTCTGATTACCTCGAATTGAGGTGTTTAAATTAAATTCACTCTGCTTCTCAAGAAGACTAGCCTTCTTTTAAAAAGATTATATTAAATTGGACCTTGCAGAAAATGAAAGCAAATAACTTTATGTAGTCTACTTTAATTCCTTTGTCAATATTAAGGACTTTGGTTACAATTTAAAGAATATCCTAAAGTATAAATATCTGAAAAGGGAAAAAATAGTCTACTGTATGAACTATTTAATCTAAGTCTAACATTAGATGTCTTAACACAAGTGTATTGTTTTAATTAATCATTAATTTCTAATAAGCGGAATCTACAAAACGAAACACATTTATAAAGAGTTAATCTCTTAACACTACGCAAGTATCTTAATTATATTTCCGTGCTCTAATCTCCATTTTAAAATGATCCGCAGATTAGATATTCAAATCCGTTGATCATTTTCACCCCCGGTATTGCATTCATCCGAATTCCCCCTTGGCTTCCCTAAATCCTTTTCACGCCGGAATGAATACATTACATAAACATTGAAATACATTTGCCGACTGCAAAGTGCAAGCATGACTCTCATTCATGAAGCACCGTGCGCTGTGATTGCTGGCGGTGAAATTTTACAATTAGCCCAATCAGCGACCAGCTTCAGGATGTCACTACAGGCAAGTCAGAAGGGCTGGCAAAACTAGACAGAGTGCTTGCGCCACAGCAAAAAGCCATCGATTCAAGTCACCACTCAGTAGCTTGGGAGTGAGCTGCGAGCCTACCAACTCAAAAGCCCCCTCTGACCGCTCCCCGCTGCAGAGAGAAAGCGTTTCATTTTGCACGGGAAACCGCGGAAAGTGACAGCACAGAGACAGAGCCTGCGGAAAGCAAGTGCAGCGATTACATCTCTGCAAAGGCAAAAGAGAAGCGAATGCGTCTGGGATGGGAGGGATCGCAAGTCCGCTGGCTCGGAGAGTCCTCAGCGCGGCATAGTTGCTGAAGAGGGTATCGCTGTTCGTAAGGGAAGTGTTGATGGGAATCTGCTGATTTTTCTTCTTCTCTTGACAAGGAAATTAAACATTGTTTCCGAGGATTTGCCTTTGACAAAGTCAGTCGTGAAGCACCAAGGCCAAGTGGATTGCTTTAAAGGCATTTTATCCTTTTAACACGCTTCTTGCTTGTCATTTTGGAGTAAGGGAGTTGGGATTCCTGTGAACGTGCCCATCCGCAGTGTCAATGCGACTGCGGCTGTGAACAGAAAACCGCAGCGATAACAGGTAAGTGGGTTTGCATGGTGGTAGTAGTGTTACGGGATCAGCCTTTTAGGTTCGAAAATTGCATTTTAGGGACAGGCGCCGTGCGACTCGCTCCGCCAGGTAAGGCGTGTTACCTGTTATGCGGTGTACAGTCATATAGGGACATAGCTACAGAGAATACTGCACCATCCTCGCCCCTCGAACGGTGTGGTTATCTTTTTCTATAAGGACATCTTACATCTCTAAGGCTTATCACGGACACAGGATTGTGGTGCGAGAACTATTATATCCGCGCAACCTTGCAACCTGAACAGTTTCAGACGACATGGATAGACATCAATTAGGCTACCTGGCGTGACATCAAATAATAATGACAAAACTTGGATTGATAGTGTAATAATATGTGTAATATTCGCATGACCACACAATACTGCTGAACTAAACCTATTTTGAGGGTGTAAGAGAGGCGATGTGAACGTTTCGCGGTGGCAGAGGAGCCGTTCCCACCTATGTAAGACACACAAGCCGCTATGCAGTATTCCAGATATTGTAAGACATAGAAGGCGTTTGACCTGCCTTCTTATCTAGCCCCTCCTCGTGTAGTGGACAATCTGATATGTTTAAATTCATCATTTATTTTCCGCTGGTTAGCCCTGCGTGGCTACGTGACAGAAAAGCAACTTTAATGTGAACGTTACATCATGCATTTGTAGTCACTTAAAAAGGCACTCAGCGCGTTGTCGGCTTCAACTTTGTGAAGACTGTCGATTCATACCTCCCGTTGCGTTTTTTAGATCGCTTTGAGGGAAGGAAATCAAGCCGTTGAATAAAGTCAGGCAATATTACAGCTATCTTTGTTTTGCCACTCAGTGTAAATCTCATTAGTTCACCCAAAATGTGTTTTGCAGTAAACGTTACAAAAAAACAAACAAGTAACGCTCTCTTTCACAAGCCAGTGAAATTCTGTGTGAAAGACAGTTTGCAAAATTTGACTGTGATAAAAAACCCAGTAGAGACATGAAAGCTGTGACCTCCAAACTGGTCGCTAGTACATGTATGAGACACATGTAGGCTTTCTCTTTCTCTCTCCCTTCTTTTCAAAATCGCCCCTCAGTGATATTAACCTCACTCTAGCCAAATCGACCCAAATGTCCTCCCTTATTTTTCAGTCATATCAATCTACAATGAAATTGCAAGAATTAACTGAGAAATATTGATACAATTCAATAAAGAGAGCAAGTGTTCTGTGGCCAGCCAAAATAACACTAACCACGTTAAGGTTATTACTTCATCATACCATTGGATCAGTCCTTTTAAAATCCAGCCATAGCCGCTAGTATTAAGCGGCCTTTGCTGTAGGGTGCGCCAGCGCAAGGCAGTTTACCAGCGTGGCAGCACACCAAAGCAGGCATGCCCTACGGCTCCCCAGTTGCACTGAAATACAAGGATTGCGCGTCCCTGGATGTCGGGAGACTGGCAATTTGCTTTACGCACAGAACTATACGGCAACTTTGTCTTTTTTTTTTTTTTTTTACAGGGAAATGAGACAGGGTTACCTATCTGAATTTAGGGCCATTTATGCTTGTTGTTCAGCGGTACAGACAATGAATTCACCTTGAAGATTTAGTTGGATTTCGAAGTTTCTCTTAGTAGTTGAGTAATATTTAGGTTACTGCCATGACATGGCATCGCATTTTCCGTCTCAAAATAACATTGATGATATATGTTGTGTGTCTCCAAGGTAGAAAAGATCGTGTTTCTGTTAGGGTACTTTTCATTGTGCACTGTTTACTCACTCACACTTCCAGGCGTGACATCAATGGGAAGACCGTGGCCGTTGAAAGTGTGAGCCTGCCGCTGCCATTAACTGCTAACCTGTGGCTCTGCATGGGAGCTAAAGTGGAACAGTTGGCACAATTCAGATCGGCTACCTGGGGACCGTAGAACCGCTGTGACACGCTACCCAGGGATATCAGTGCGCCGGCGTATGCTTGTGTGCGCGCCATTGCTATAGAGAGACATGTATCCGTCATTTGAGGGAAACACATTCGCAACACTGGTGACCCCGTGATTCTCTGCTGTCAGCATTGCAGTCTTGGCAGGCAGACAAGGGTACTTGTAATTTTTTTCAGTAGAGTTTTCGACCTTGCATGACCAAGGATAGCTCCAGTGTTGATATGCCATTGAAAACATTTTGCCTGGAATTATTTTATGCAGTTAATCGTTAGACTTCTGTACTTAGAACCTCACATCAGATTGGTCCCTGTGAGTTCACGATTATCAACGGCGATAGAAGATTGCCATGGTTCTTCAAAGGAAATTCTTTTCTGGAGATGTATGAGTGATTGAAATGTCACCGATGACATGCGATGTCATTGAGTATTCGAGCTGCTGCCACTGAATGATGTGTCTGCCGGAAAAGGAGCGCAGCGAGGCAGACGTGTGTTATGTCTGTGTGAATGATGCGTTTGTACCCGCTTGTGAATAGGCCTCTGTTCCTGTCGTCAGTCCGTAGACTCTCTAGCCTTGCTGGACTGCAAGTCTAACGGTAGCCATCCAGACAGAACAGAGACTAGCACAACATCCGTATGCCCCCGAGTTATGGCTAATGTAGTCTGTCTTTGTGCTGATGGACAATTTAAGAAATGCAGATGGTATGGATCTCAAGTAGGCATGCGTGTACAGTATGTGTGCTAGTTTCTCCATATCCGTATTCAGCGGTGTGAGGGTGCGTTCTGCTGAGGCCCCACCGGGATTTGATTAACTGTTGAAAGGTAGAAAGCTAATCATGATTCAATTAAAGGGTGGACTCTAGTTATTTACACGTTGCTATGTCAGACAACTGACAACTCGGCAGTTCCATTTGGAAATGGCATTCAAGTCTGTCCTCTGTGCCAATTTCTGGATGCTTCCCCTCCACACACACACACACACACACACACACACACACACAGAGTCCCCCCCTCCAGCTGTGTGTCCATGAGGGTATGGATAATGAGTGGTGTGGTGATATCTCCCAGTTAAAGCCTCTGCTGCTTGTCATTGTGACTGCAGGATGGCTGCACACGTGAGAGTTATTGAGACGCCCCAGGCAGTCCTCTCCTGGCGTGAGGAGAAAGCACATGAATTTCCGCTCGTTTTCCTCCTCCCTTTACACTTTCATTTTTGACGTTTTTCATAACATGCCAAGAAGGCGAAGCAGCAGAAAAAAAGGAGGGAAAAAAAGACCAAGGATGCCTGAAGTTTTATTTGGGAAATTAAATTGCACTCTATGGCCCACAAGCACACCACAACACCTAGGCTACTGGACCCAAAGAAAAGCCCTCATACCCTACTAGTGTCCAAGATTAGTACTTTAATTGCTGAGAGTTTAAATTATATATATATATATATAGTATATATTTGCATAGTATATAGTACAGTTGGTTGGAGCTTTTGTTTTTGTGTGGAGGGTTTGGCATTACTTAGGGCCCTTGGAGGGGGTGTTGGCCCTTGTAATTTTAGCTGAGATATTCAGCTCCCGTTAAGTCTCTGAGTTTGCAGGGCGCACGTCTTGCCTACTGGCTTTTATGTTTGTCTGTGACAAGCCAAGCGTGGCGAGGCACAAATGAGTTTTGTTTCAGATGCATGAAATGATGTGAAAATTGTAGAGTGCAGATTGACTCTCCCCTGCTTGATGCCTTTAAGTGGATTAGACATAACTCTATTTCAGTTCTCCATATCTGGGAGAAGTCACTCAAAAGTGAAGAGGTGTGGACAAACAACTTTGCCAGCAAAGTACAAAGAGGAGTAGTAATGAACTGAATGCACAGTCTCCAAGTCAGATAGACAGATACAAAGACGGAAGGATACGCTTGGATGGATAGTGGATGGAGAGAGAGAGAACGCATACATCCTACATTGGGTTTTGAGCTGTGCTATTGTCTGTTCAACTGAATGGGACCATGGATGAGGGATGATCTTAATCGCTCCTGAGATGGAGGTGCAAACGGAATGACAGTAACACGTGCACAGTGACAGAGCCACTCTGAGATGGAGAGAGAGAGAGGAATTGAGAGAGACAGCCTAGGAGGAAAGTAACGATGCTATCTTTCCCAAGATCCTTCACTATTATTTGTTAAGGGCCCTCCAGGCAGGTAGTAGCAGCTTCTTACATTAGGTGCTCCAGCAACAGCAAGCATAATTCAGAGCCATCTTGGACGAGAAACCCCTGCCAGGCATGAATAGAACGTGTCGTTATCTTAATGCCCACCCTGGGAGGCTGTTTCCCAGCATATGCTTCACCACAGCAGGCCATGCATGACATGAAGAAAACCAAGAATTCAATCACTATAGGTTTTTAGACCTCCATCACATTAGACTAATCTAATGTTGTAATCAACAGAGGGGGAGGGAGGAGGGTAAGTCTGGGGTTGGCAGTTGGCAGGGTCTGTATTTCCCAGAAGTCTCCTGTGCGTGCTACTTGCATCTCCTTCAGGCTGAGCAGAGGGATGTTTGCAGACGTCAACAAAAAAAAGGGAACTGGTGAGAAATGCAAACAGTTGACTTGCAGGGTCAATGTTTGGGACAGGCAAAGGAAAACAAAACTGTACCTTTGCCTTGACCTCTTTACTTGTGACCCCGAGCACACATTGCTGTTATCCCCACCACTACACTTGCCTGTGTCTGTTTGCCTCACTGGCATATGCAGTGTTCATTAAGGTGTCTCTGTCGTAGTAGCACAGTTTAGTCCCACTGCCGCCCACACTGCTAAACGTGTTCCCATAGCAACGTGACTTGTTAACTCGGCTCCCTCTTCCCCTCTGGTGTAATTTCCCCCCAGTTCACCTGCAGCTCTTGCTAGGGGGCGCCAGTGAGTCCTCATGGAGGTAACACACATAAAGGTTAAGCCAACTGGCATTTTAGTGAGATGAGGATGCGTTACAGCTCGGTGGTAATTATCTAAAATGCAGCCAGTGGCTCTAATCAACATCGCCGTATCTCTAATTTGTCACACGTGTGAAAGGATTACACTTGTAAAACAAGCCACTCTGTTTCATTGTGGCATTGCTCAGGCTCTCTATCACTGACCTAATGAAGGAATCAATGGCAAGTGGCACGTTTTGCTTTGGGAATGAAGACAAGAGATGGTATTGGATCAATTTTGAAATGCCGCACTGGGATTTCTCGTTGGCACACACCATCAGAGAGAATTACAGCTCCCTTTATATTCCCCTATGACCCCTCTCTCTCTCTCTCTCTGTCTCTCTCTGTCTGTGCCACCACTACAGTTGCCACCGCACCGCCTGTCCTGGATTCACCCATTTCTCTGCCTCCGAGATAAGGCTGTACCAGCTTCCATTGGACACGGTGTGCGCAACCCTTTTGATTTGCCTCGGCAAAAACCTGAATGGGCACCTCTTGTAGTACCATCTTAAGACCTCCAGCTACCGTATCACTGTAGATGTGCAGGGAATGGGGGGTGTGTGTCAGGGGGAGTGGGATGGGTGTAGAAGCGAGAGAGAAAAAAGACACATCCTCTTAGTGTAGGATGAAACGTGGTAAAGCGACTAAGCCATGGCGGCAAAAAAAGCAGGTGCTTTTCCCATTTTGCGCTGTCACTGTGATTTGTCCCCCTTAGCTGTGATTTCCAGGCCCGGCCTACAGACCCCAAAGCGTGCAACGGAGTGGAGAGCAGAGCTGGGTAGCTGCCAGCAAGCTTCTACAGAGAGAGAGAGATGGCGGAAGGAAACACGATCAGGCAAAAGTGTGCCAGAGAGATGGAACTAAACAGCTCTGGCCAGCTGTGTGGTGGAAAGGGGGCTACAATAAGCTTTAATAAGGGGACAAAGTCAAGAAATGAAGAGAGGGAGAGCTCAGCGGAGGGGGAGATGGATTTTTGCCGTTCTTCAGCCTGAGCACTCTGGGGCCCCTGAGGAAAATGTGAAAAGGGAGAGCTGCTTTCCGTTGTTTACGCCAAAGGCTAGACAAATAGTGTGTGTTGAGGAGGGGGAAAAAAAGGTAAATAGAAAACAGGACAGATGCTATCCTGCCTCTGTAAACAGATGAGAGAGCCTCCCAGTGCAGTTTAATCAGGGCTAACCTAAACAAAAGGTGTTCAAAGAGGTCTGACAAGCTGCCAATTCAAAATAACAACAGTGAAAAACGGGAAGATTCTTGTCATTATTTATTCTTGAGGTGAAAAAATGATGTAAGGGTACGTCACCCACGCCATCCCCCACCCCGCCAAACGATGACACTTTTGTGGCCCCTGGTACATGACAGGCAGAGTGGACGACAGCTTGCGTGTCTTGGGATGTTTTACGATTGCTCTTTCCTTACGGGAAGAGGGCAAATCAAGGATTTATGGGAGTCAGTGGCCACTTTGTCACGGCTAGCGTGGCGTGGTGGTCAGCCATGCCCTATCAAAAGCACCGCTGAAGCTCTCGGCCATTAGGGCCCACCCTTACCACCCTCTACTGAATGGGCCTGTGACAGTTGAGCCCTGGGGCTCTGCCCGGGAATCGTCACGCCAGCGTCTACTCACACGGCACTGGACAGCGACCGTCTCTGGCCATAAATGAGGGCATTGACAGGAGTCAGGGGGCCTGGTCGCTCTTGATTCCCAGATGTGATTGCTCTGAGTGAGGCTTCGTAGCATAGGCAATTCTAAGGGCAGTGTGTCACCAGTGTGTCTTACCAGAGCCTATTGCCAAGCCATAGTTAGTAACAGTCAGTAGCCAGCTTTTTAGGAGGACACTGATTTTCAACAGTGTTGAGGTCTCTTCATGACTCTATTCCCTTAGGCAATGTGTGTGTGTGTGTGTATGAATGAGTGAATATAAATGGCTCAGGCTGTACTGTTGATATGAGCTGTCCAGTGGAATGCTTGGATTCTCTGTTTTACACCATGAGGAGTGATTGTTGCCTTTCCTCATTGTCTCTGCCTTACAGGGGACCAGTGTTTCTACAGCATTTGTGTGTGTGTGTGTGTTTGAACAGGATAGCAGGATGGCCTGCAGTGTCCATTCATTAATGCAGATGCATGCTGATGCTCTGTGGAGCGTGTGTGTGTGTGTGTGTGTGTGCGTGTGTGTGCTACCGCAGCCACCACAGGGAGTGTCACGGGCCTCTTTGTGGCTCTGCAGCTATGAATTGCCAACCATGCTGTCCCATGACAATGTCCCTCCATAGAGCAAGCATTCAGAGAAGCAGGTGGAGTAATACAATCAGGGTACCTCTACCCCCCACCACCCCACCCCACCCCCACCAGCCTGCACAGGTGGAACATTCCAAAATTTAACCCCTGTCCCCTCTCATTCTGATGAGGTATTCTCAGGTATTCTCAGTGGTGTTAGGAAGGAGCTTTTTGTCTTTGTTATGGTCTTTGTTAAAACATTGAGTTTCCAGAGATTATCCATTGCTATGGCGCTGGTCCTGTGGAGTGAAGTATGTAGTAGTGTGCATGTGATGGCCAATTGAGACTGCCTTCCCTAGTCTGTGCAGTCCATTATGTAATCCCACTGGAGCAGTTGCAATTACCACAATGACAATTATGTAAATACTCTTTAATCTCACACATCTGTGCGAGTGTGTGTGTGTATTTGTGTGTGTAAGTGTTATGTTTGTTCATGTGTGAGGTTGTGTGTGTGTGCACGCATGCCATATGCATCTGTCTCTTAATCTTTTTATTCAGGAGTTTGTCCAACCTACAGCTAGTGCTGACTCCCCCCACTGGCTGAATGAACCTGTCTCCAAGCCTGTGCTGCTGTTTGATTTGATTTGTTTTTTATTTTTTATTTTTTTTATATATATTTTTTTTTATTTATGGGGCCTTTCCAAGCTGTCGTGAAGTCTTGATGATAGGGCGCTGCCTCATGATTGCATTGGCTGACCTTGTCAGGTTTCTCTGGTCGCCTCGCTGTTATTTGTTTTTCACCGCGTGTCATTGGGAATGATAATATACAAGGTGATTTCTAGCCCACCTTTTACTTTAGGACTTGCTGGCAAGGTTCCATTTGCTTTGACCTTTGAATGGAAAGAAACAGTATTTCCATTTTTCTTGATCTTTCTGTCATAGCCGCCCCCCCTCGAGACACACACACACACACACACACTCCACCCCATATTCGCCCTCTCTCCTCTGTACGCTACCTTCAACCCCTCTCAACCTCTCAGTCAAGACAGCAGTTACAATTTGTCACCTTTGTGAAAAAGTAGGAAAATAGCTTTTTGGGGGGGTTAGGTGGGGGCAGGTTTCTGAGGGAAAGGAGGAATTGAACAGTTTATTTTAAGTGTGCCTTTTAGGTAGAGGCGGTGGTGGGGGCCGATACCAATTGACTGCACTTCAAAAACTAATGTGTCTGCTGTTGACTGGGATGATTCAATAGTTATTTTCTTCCATTCCATAATGCCTTAGAATAGAACCACTGGCATTTAGTGTCATTTATTTTAATTTGGACTGTAAAATGTCCAAATGTCTTTTTAACTGTTGTTTCTTTGGACTGCATTTCACAGTGCCAAGCCTGGAGTGCTGACTGACTTAGTGAGATGGCCACAAATTTGCTAAATGTTTTCCACAACATCAAACAGAGCATGTTTCCTCGTCAGCTGAAGTGGTGCAATGAGATGACCTCATTTTAACTATTGTTTCTAATCCAGGAACAGTGATCTTTTATATAAAGCAGAATCTTACTCATCCTTCTGAGGGATTAATTGAAAGAAATCCTTAATCCAGGAATACAAAAGAAAAAAACAAAAACAAAAACAATATCACACTCAGATGAGAGACAAAGTGTTTCAACATCTCTATGTTTGTGTGCGTGTGTGTGTGTGTGTGTGTATTTGTGTCAATGTGTGTGTGTTTGTGTGTATGTGTATGTGTGTATCTGGGTATGTGTGTGTGTTTGAGAGAGAAAGAGAGGGATGGGCTACATAAGGTGGATTACTCCAGCTGAATCCATGTCCTTTGCACTGAGCCTTGCGATCCTAAGCGCATTTCACCTCATTCATACACACACACACACACACACACATACACACACACACTTACACTCATACTCAGACATACACAAAGCAAGAGATGAATTAAAAACACAGTTTAACGGTTTATAATAATCGGCATAAAGCCCCATGATCATCAGGCGTTTGTGTCTAAGAAGTTAATCTCGCAGGTCAAGTCCGCTTAGCAGAACCTCACAGGCCGAGGTAATGGAGACTGACTAATATCCTCGCTAACGTTGTGGATCGATTACTGATTACGGATGTGATTTGCAATGATGTTAGCATTTAGTGCACTTTCAAGTGTGCAAGTTAGCTTCCGTTTAGCCTCGCACCATTAGCTGCAAAAAAGGGGGGGCTTCGCTCATTCATTTGTGTGCCACAGCCATTATGCCCAGGCCCCTAACTAGCCCATCTGGTTATTTACTCTTGGCTTGCGGATGATTAGCACTGTGCCACGGTGGTGTAACATTAGTGCCTCCAGGCCCTAACAGTTTCTTCACACCCAGGATCAAGACCCAACTGGCCCCAGATATTTGCTCCAAGTGCCCCGAGGCCTGTAAACTCCGTCTGGGGGCCCCACGCTGTCTGCCTCCCCTGCTGCTTCTGTTGCATTTTTTTTTTCATCCCTCTCTCCAACTCTCAGGGACCCTGTGTCCTACCAGTTCACATAAGCGCTTGATTATGAGAGCAAGAATAAACAGTGCAGTATTTGTGTGTGTGTGTGTGTGTGTGTGTGTGTGTGTGTGTGTGTGTGTGTGTGTGTGTGTGTGTGTGACGAGCTTTTATGATCTCTGATTTATTACTGGAATCAGTGCCAGTGGCACGCCTTGGTGTTGCTTTGCTGAGAGAGGAGTGTCAGGGATGGTGTCTCCTGGAAATCAAATCCCTTCCTTTTCTCTTTTCACTCCACTGCTCTAGTTGGCATGAAAGCTTCAGCTGATGAAAGTCTTGACTGCATGACTTTGTCTGTGTGTGGGTGCATGTGTGTAAGTCTGTGTGTATATGTATTTGTGATTGTGTGTCATGTGTGCAAGTGTGTGTCACCAGAATGCATCATAGTGTACAGTAGGTGGGTTTACTAAGTACACGTGTGTGTGTGTGTGTGTGTGTGTGTCTACATGCATGTTTTTGGACTTGGCATGTCTATCCACAGGGGAAGGTCTCCAGCATCTTGATTTAGGGTACTGAGGCGTGCGCTCCTGTTTCAGAGGATGCTTCATAAATAACCCAACGTTGGGTTGGGGAGAGATGGGCCACTTTAAACATACAGCAGTGACCTCTCAGCTATTTTATTTCCTATCACAAGCATGGGGATTGGGGACCAAAAAAAAAAGAAAAGAAGAAAAAGAAAAGAAAAGAAATGATGGAGAGAAGATGTGTGGGAAAGAGAGATAGGAAGACGGAGAAGAAGGTGGTCCTTGGAGAGAAGGCATACCAAACGGAAGGCAAAAGAGGGAGCTGCTCTCCCTTTCACAGAGGAAGAGAAAGAAAGAAAGAGAATCAGAGATGCTGGAGAGGTAGATGGAGGTGGACTGAGGACGTGTGGAGATTGGGGATGGAGGGCTGAAGCCGAGGAGAGGAGAGGAGAGGAGAGGAGAGGAGGGGAGATGACTGCAAGGCCTGCATTCCATTCTGCGGGCCCCGCAGAGGGAATTGGCCCATTGCACTGAAAGCCCAAGAAAAAGAGGAGAGAGACCCTGTTAGGAAAGGTAGAAAAGCAGTTAGTAGGGGTGCTAGAGGAAGATTGAGAGACAGAGAGAGAGAGAGAGAGAGAGAGAGAGAGAGGAACAGGAAGAGGGAGAGCATCAGAAAGAACCTGCGTGAGCTGGTTCTGTGAAAACAAACTGTCACCCCCTCAGTCTTTCATTAGCAGCTCTTGGGAGAAGCTTTGCACTAATGTTGTGGAGTATTAGCTAATTGATTGATTAATTAGTAATTCCGACACTCACTCCTTTTGTGTTTTGCGTGTTCCGGAAATTAGTTCACAAATGGCAATGTCCTTGACGTCAGGAACAAGGGTGTTATAGTCTTTCATGCCTATTCTGTGTGTGTGTTCTTCCTAATGGAAAGAAATGTCTTCATGGTTGCCCAGTGAGCATGCGTCAATGGAAAAGAAACAGGCTTAGACACATTTGGAAAAACCCATTTCATTAACAGCCCAACTCTGCCTGGTTTGCTGGGAGTACAGCATGCTCTAGGACAGAGGATTCATCACCGTCACGCTAATGAGCCCGACAGCTGGAGAGGAGACTTGGCCACAGGAAGCATCCGGGACTCTAACGCAATAAGGGTGTGTGTGTGGGGGGGCATATGGGGGTTGGACTGATGATGGCGGCCATGTAGTGGCCTTTCAGCAACCTCAGTTAATGCTATCAAGCTGTCCTTATCTAGGCTGATAATGCAGTCCTGCGCCAGAGTCTCCTTCAGTGCCAAGATCAGAGAAAGATGGGAGTGGGGACAGTGTGTGTGTTTGAGTGCCAAGATACCCTGCAAGCCTAACCCTTTAAGAGAATGTCACATGAACGATGGATGCATGGCCCCAGTCCAAATGCATTTCATTCTCCTGCACAGAAATAGAGTAAATTCTTGGCATGCTATGTTGGAGAGAGCAGGAGTATATGAATGAGAAAGAGAAAAAGACAGAGAGGGGAAGAGATTGAGAGAGAGAGACGGAGAGAGAGAGTGAGAGAGAAAGTACAAGGGAAAGGGATGAACCTCAGTGCTTGAACCCAGGCTGGCTAAAAAGGATTACAGTCTCTGAAGAGAGAGAAAGAGGGAAAGAGCGAGAGAGAGAGGCAGACAGAAAGAAATTCAGAGGAAGAGGGAAAGCAGGGAGACGGAGAGGACAGGCAGATGTCAACATGTTTCTCAGATCTGCAGGATTTGCCTGGCCAGCTTCTGGGCCCCGGCCAGCTCTTTGAAATCAACTTCAACCGACTGGAAAATCCGCAGCTTCACAAAACGGGCCAGAATTGCCAACGCGTGGGGGCCCCCCTTGTCGCGAAACATCGACATCCGCAGCTATTACTTTTGAATTGATTTACCCGTCATCGTTAACAAGGTACTCATCAGCTGCTGGTGATGAGGTTTGACCCCTCCGGGCTTCTGTTTAGAGGATCTGCCAACAGTCTGTGGTGACACTTGCCCGTGTGCTGACATTGGGCTGACTATCACTGCCAAGTAATTAGGATGACCTTTATTGTCCCTCCGTGGACACTGTAGCATGGCTCTCGCATGGCGGCTCTGAGGTGTGCAGTGATGTCAAGCCTGCGGGCGCAGGCAAATGATAATTAAGCAGCACAAATCCCCTCTGCTCCAATGTAAACATCACTTCCAGCCCCTCTTCTCCTGACCTCACTCATCAGCTCCCCTAGCATGATCTTCATTATCCACACACACACACACACACACACACAGTCTTTAGTTGCATTCATCCGATGAGGGCTTGTCCTGTGACGGTTTTCAGAGGCAGTAATGACACACCCGCTGAAGTGCGTAACTGATAATTAAACGACACGAAATTCCCCTCCTCCTTTCCGATGTAAACGCCAGTCCTCCTCCTCCTCTTCTCTCCTCCCTCCCCCTGCAGCAGCCCTCGTTCTTGCCAGTTTGCCCCACATTCCAGCCCCCTCCCCCCACCCCCCACTATGCCAGTGATGAGACAAGACCCCCCCCCCTTATTGCCCCTGCATTGGTTTCCCCCACATCTGTGCAGGGGTGGCAGCAGGGAGAAGCAGCTTGAGTCGGGTCTCATTTAATGAGTGCAGAACAAGTGGATGTGTGTGTGTGTGTGTGTGTGTGTGTGTGTGCGTGCATGCGTGCGTGCGTGTGTGTGTGTCTGTGTGTGTGTGTGTGTGTGTGTGCGTGCGTGCGTGCGTGCGTGTGTGTGTGTGTGTGTGTGTGTGTGTGTGTGTGTGTGTGTGTGATCGCATGTGTGTATATAAGACCTGCGTAATGAAAGCTGAATGAAGTCCACAGTCCCTGAGATAATGCTCTTAGCGAAGCCCAGTGGTGGATCAGCCTGGTTTGCTATGGTTACAACAACCAGCCCCCACCGTCTCTTTCCACAGCCCCATTCCCCAAGCCCCAACAAAGACCAGAGCTAGCCCACTGCCTGATGAGATTTGGGGGGATGAGGTTGGGATGCAGAGGGGAGGGTGGATAGGATGGATGTTAGATGCTTTGCGTTGTTGGATTGATGTATTTTCGGGCAGTTGCTCACATGGGGGATTTTGACCTCATTTGCAGAGAAAAATATTTGTGTAGAGGTGTGTGTGTGTGTGTGTGTGTGTGTGTTAGCAGTGTTGTGGTGCTGTTTGTTTTGGCAAAGGTGCTGTTGTTAGTGGGGTTAACTGCATGGGGGATTACCACATGTGTCAACATGTGTAACCTGTTTGCATTTGGTCTGTTGACCAGCATGCAGTGTGTCAGGACATTTTGTTTAGGACATTTTGTCAACGCTGAAACGTTGCTTCACAACGCTGAAATATAACATCCATTTGGATGTTATAGGAATACATTTAAAAACACACAGACACTCACACACACACAATCACACACACAATCACACACACACTCACACACACACACACACACAGACACTCACACTTGCAGACAGCTTCAGCTTTTGGGAATCCTCTGGAGGAGTGTTTGACCCAGAGGTTATTTTTTGACGCATGGCTACTCAGATGAGTCTTGGAGACATGAACAGATTCTAGCCCATCCTTAAGACGAAGTTGCAGCTCCCTCTGACTTCTAATGGAACACCACCTGTAGGGGTGAAAAACTTGTTGCCGCACAAAGTCTCATGCCATGCCAGTGATAGATCTAGTTTCAGAAGTGAACATCTGAAAGAATACCACAATGTTAAAGAGTTTATTGTTCCTTGGGTTAGCATCATTAAGAAAGTTGCATCACCATAGACTGCACCTTTTAATTATGATAGAGTAGACAAATGCTCATAGTTACACCAACTAAATTAGCAGCGGTGTTCAAATCGTATCTGGACATTTTGTTGGTAGACTTAATGTGATGCATTAATTGTGAATGCTTTCCTGAATAACATAATACTGCAAACCCTCTCCTGAATATCACATTTCTAGCATGTTTCAAGTATGGCCTAGTTGTGCACACAGTAAGATTTTGTTATTTTCATATGCTGGACTGTAAATACCACTGAAATGACATACAAGGATACAAGGAAATCTTGTTGTGCAGTGAAATTGTGTCTTTTTCCTGTTTAATGTCACATGTATTGATGTGCAGAGAGTGAAAGGGAATATGGAGAATGGTTTTCTTTCCTGATATTCTCTCTGTCTTCCTCTTCTCTCTTTATCTCGGTTGCTATCTGTCACAAATCAATCCCAGTATTACACATATTTGGGTTTTAGCACTATCTGATTTCATAGGTTGGCTTGGTCTGGTAATTTAGCTGTGACAGAATTGTGTTGGCACAAATTGCTTTGTGATGGAAAATGGTGTCCAAATTACCTTTTCTGTCTTTGTTGTGGTTTTTAATCCTCTATAAATGAGAGGATTTGGCTTTTGGTACCACAGCAGTGCTGTACTTTGGATGTGTACTTGCAGTTAACCCATGAGGCATTCCGAAACTCACTCAATCTGTAATCTCTACTGTCCTCTGCCCGCTTTTCTAAACAAACAGACAGACAGACAGACAGACAGGAAGGTGTTCTCTCAGAAACGTCTTCCACACAAGCCAGACATGTTCTGATGTTTACTTGGAAGCATGACATGCTTGCCTTATCAAACGTCCGCTCCCCTGCCCTTTCTCTCTTGAGGAACCCTGACAAGGGCTTTGTACTTTTTTGGCAAACTTGGGCTTAGACAAGAAGAGAAGCGAAGAACAATCAATATCTCTCTCAATGTCTTATTCTCTCTCTCTCTCTCTCTCTCTTCCTCTATCTGTCTGTCTCTTTTGCATGGAACAACACTGCTCGCTTTTTTGTCTTGTTGGTAAAGAAGCTAGCATCTCGCTCTAATTTGGGCAGGCGCAGTTTAAAGATGTTAATGTAATTTGTGTTTCTCCCCATGTGAAGCTTTTCTTGTTGGTTGTATGGGTCCCTGGCAAGACAAAGTGAAACCACCAAAAAACACAACACCAAACAGAAAAACCCCTGGTAAACCATAAATATCCAATTATTTCCCAAACGAAGCAGAGACAGGCTAATCTTGAGCTGTTCCATGTTATTTTCCACTTTTTCCTGGAGACACTCTGTGTGTGAGTGTGTAAGCCTGCGAGTGAATGAGTGTGTGGTACCAAATATGAATTCATTAGCACCCTTTGATGTATTCACTCAGCATGTGGTCTCTGGAGTTTTTTTCGAATAGAAGTTGCACGTGTGAGTCTGTGCTCAGATGCACAGTGTGTGTCTGTCTGTGTGTGTGTGTCTGTGTGTGCTTGCGCGCTATGAGAGTCTGTGTGTTGTCACTATGAGTTGGTTCGGGTGTTGCATGTGTCAGGGAGATATCCAGGGGGGCTGATTTGGCATTGACTTGGCTACCTCTACAACAAGCATGTAACTCCCCCCCCCCCCCCTTCTCGCCGTGTCAGGGCAGTAGAGGTCACACTGCTGGGGGCTCCACTGTCACTCCAAGGGCGAGAGAGGCCCTTGCCCACCCCCACCACCAACAACCTTCCCTCCACTCCCTGCTCCAAGTCCATCCAACTGGCATCAGCTCCAAGGTTGGCTTTACACATCAACTGCCACGGAGGGGCGGTGGTTTCCTGTTGGATTAGCCAATCATAAGCTCCTTGCCTGGAGTGAGCTGCCTACATGATTAGCAGCTCTGGCTAGCTGACCCATTGGAGAGCTGTCCATATCTCTCATCCAGTTTCTATGGAATTAGCTACAAGGACCATGCCAAGACATGCAATTTCAGCACCAAGGATTCTCTCTCAATGATTCTGTGAAACTGGTGCATGTTATACTTACAGAGATAGTAGACTACAGTTTGACAACCATTTGATCGTTCAAAAGGCCTTTGTCCTTTGTCCAATTATATGTTGGTTTCAGCTTCTATTATTTACAAGGCTCTGGAAACTTCTCTTATTGTTTTGTGTAATATCTCCTCATCCTACTCCTTGTCCCCTGCACGCGTTCGTCCTCATCAAGCTGTGTTTGAGCTGCATCACGAGATAGCAGTGGGGTGGATGGGGATAAATGCGGCAATGGAATATTCCGGGAGCCCTGATGTATGAGACGGCAAGCAGCCGACCGAGCTCCGGCTTTAATTAATGACACCAGATGATGGGCGAGGGGGAAGACAAATAGGAGCTAAACGAGACTCCCTGATGGGCAGGATAATTAAGTGCCACCGAGCAACTCGGGTCACGACTCAGGGTTTTTGTAAAAAAAAAAAATCACGAATGACACTCGCCTATTCTATCCATAGTCTATACTACTATGGATTTCACACTGTGTTATGTCTTCAAGAGAGGTTTTCAAGAACAGTTAAGCTTACATGTGTGTGTGAGCATGATGAGAGCACAAGTCCTGGCACAGATTTTCCACTGAGTGTTATTAAGGAACATTACTCCCCCACAGGTATATAGCATGCAGTGCATTGCTCATGTTTTTCTCTCTCTCTGTCTCTCTCTTTCTTTCTTTCTCTCTCTCTCTCTCCATCTCTCTCTCTTTCTTACTGCTGGTTGATGAGTAATGACTTGGCCTGTGTGTAATTTCGGGCTGAGGTGTGAGAGCTGTGACCTTTCTGCACCATTGTGTGTTTGCTCTCTTCTGTGCCACTCTCCTCCTCTGTTTAGACTTTGATCATCACTGATCTATTTGCCTTTGCTTTTACATGCACAGATTTGGCCCAGATCTGCTTACTGCTCAGGACTGCCTTTTGAGAAAATGTTATTAAGCTCCATGGTAACAGAGAGAGACTGTTCAATGAGAGTCTTTCTATCATTTAAGAGTCATCATTTAAAGCACCCCAGAGCTCTTTTAGAAGCTATAGTCAGGCCTGTAACACTGTATAACAGGACCACTTTGCAGTGGTTTGGCTTCAGCTCTGAGGCACATCTGCCTCACACTGATAGCTTGGGACATGTGCCTGTGACAGATGCTAGCATGGGTTTTAGCCTTCCTTAGCATCCGTGCTACACACGTGCTATGTGGTTGCAAGTTCACTTGTACCCTAGCATGCTCTGTCCTTGCTATTTATTCTGTACAGGTGGGCTACACCTGAGCTAGCGTGCTGTGTGGCTAATGTGCGTGGGTGACATCTGAGTGAATGCCGTTTTGTGCAAATGAGGAGACTGTCAGGGGAAAAAAAATCAAAGAGACTCTGTGTGAGTCATCGCAGAGCTCTTCCCCACCGTGGACGCCACAGTGCTCACAGGGCAGGTGTGGAGAGCTGCATCAGCTGCCGAATGTGCTGCTAGCACCTCAGCTGCTCACCTCACCTCACTGTATGTAAGAGTGAGGGAGTGAGAGAGAGAGAGAGAGAGAGAGAGAGAGAGAGAGGGAAAAGATATTGTTAGGCTGTTGCTAGCTCCTTGGGGTCCTGTGAGATGCGTGTGTGTGTGTGTGTGTATGTGTGTTTGTGAAGGTGTGAGTGAGACTCTCCTTGGAAACGCACACTCCTGAAATCCATCAGCAGTGAGCAGCAGACTCAGGTCAGGAGGGAATGCTAATGAGCTGGCATTGCTCCTGAGACAGCCAGGGTCTGGAGAAAGGGACTCATTCATTTCCTCTTTATGTGCATGTGTCTTTGTCTGTGTCTGTGTGTGTGTGTGTGTGTGTGTGTGTGTATCTCTGTGTGTCTTTGTCTGTGTCTGTGTCTGTGTGTGTCTGTGTGTGTGTGTGTGTGTGTGTGTGTGTGTGTGTAAATATGTATGCATTATGACTGTGTGCATGTGTTTTTGTGTGTGTGGTTTCATTCACACATTTATGTGTGTACACATTTATATACGTGTTTACGTGTACGTGTTTGTTTTATTTTGTGTAATAAACATGGATCATATCAAGTGTTTATCTGGCAGTGCTTGTGTGTATGAATTGTTGCTTGTGTAACTGCATGCTGCATCTATATTTGAGTCTAGAGCACTTGGGTGTGTGTAGATGTGTGTACGTGTGAGAGAGTTACACTTGGTTAGGCATGAAGAGAGTGTTTTGTGTGTGTGTGTGTTGTCCTGTTCAGTCATTTACCAGCAGGCCATCACTAAAGCCCCGACAAATGACTCAAAAGACTAAGACGCAAAAACTAATTTTCTCCCCCTTCGTCCGTTACCCCCTCGATTTTTCTGCACTCACCAGCACTTCTGCCTAATTGGCACAGCGGTCCCAATTTCGCACATAAAGAATGCAGGCAAGCGTGTGCTTGTGTGTGTGTGTGTGTGTGTGTGTGTGTCTATGAGGGCCATCTCTGACTCCGCAGTGTCAGCAGGTGAGCGAGTGAGAGAGAGGAAGAGAAAGAGAGAGGGAGGGGAGCCGCTATCTGGTGCAGAGAGAGGGAAATGGCCAGAGCATGCAAATCACACGCTGCAACCAAAAATCAATTAGGCGCCAGCGATGGCTGACTGCGAGGGCCAGGGTCCACGCAGGGAGACGGACCACAGCCCCACTGCTATCTCCCGGGGACCGCGCATTATCCCTGCAGAGAGCTGCCTCTGTTCCAAACGGCGATTTCTCCTCGCCCGAGTTGCCCTTTCCCCACCCCTGTCTAATTGCTGGTGCTTTATGAAATGGCTACAAATTGTCATGTGGCGGCGAGAGGTGGCTGACATTTCGGGGGCATCTCTTCACTTCACCCCCCCACCACCCCTCCCTCTTAGCATCTCTCATCTCTCGCTGCCTCTTGCTCTGTCATCTCCTCAGGACAGACAGTGCCATGCTTGTTTCGACGTATGCGCGAAAAAGAGATGGAAGGCTTTAATGTCAAGCATGATTGAGGACGTCTCGCATTTTTTCACACGGTTTTTTATGTTAGCAAAAAAGAGGAATAATAATTAAAAAAAAACTTATATGTGTGTGTGTGTCTTTTTCCATCTCTGCAGGCACAGAATGTCCTCAACCTCCAGGGCAGCCTGAAACGAGGAACGTGGCTGAGAGCACTGGACCGAGACCGACTCTGCCCCCTCCCCCTCCTGCGCCACCACAGACTCTGGGACCATGGCATCCTCCGCCAGGACCTTTTTGATCTCTTACTGCTTCCTGTCCACACTGGCGCTCCAGCTCTCCGCCTTCCGACACCAGACCCCGACGGCCGCTGCCGGTGACGGCTACCACACGTTTCGTGCCGAGAACTCTGAGATGAGCTTCAACCACCTTGTAGTGGATAAACGGAACGGCAACGTGTACCTGGGCGCCGTCAACCGCATCTACAAACTCTCAGTCAGCCTGGAAGTGCAGGTGTCTCACCAGACGGGGCCCGACGAGGACAACCGCGACTGCTACCCGCCCCGTATCGTGCAGTCATGTAGCGAGCCGTTAACGCTAACCAACAACATCAACAAGATGCTGCTGATAGACTACCGTGAGAACAGGCTGCTGGCCTGCGGCAGCCTCTACCAGGGCATCTGCAAGCTATTGCGCCTAGACGACCTCTTCAAGCTGGGCGAGCCCTTCCACAAGAAGGAGCACTACCTGTCAGGCGCCAACGAGAGTGGCTCGGTCTACGGTGTCATCGTCTCCTACTCTGGCTCCGCCACTGACAAGCTGTTTGTGGCCACGGCAGTGGATGGCAAGCCTGAGTACTTCCCCACCATCTCCAGCCGCAAGTTGGAGCGCAACTCAGAGGAGGACGGCATGTTTGCGTACGTCTTCCACGATGAGTTCGTGGCTTCCATGATCAAGATCCCCTCGGACACCTTCACCGTGGTGCCTGACTTCGACATCTACTACATCTATGGCTTCAGCAGTGGCAACTTCGTCTACTTCCTCACGCTGCAGCCCGAGATGGGTGGCAGCTCCACTGCTGGGTCCTCGGCCACTGGCCGTGAGCAGGTCTACACCTCCAAGCTGGTGCGCCTGTGCAAGGACGACCGGGCCTTCAACTCCTACGTGGAGGTGCCACTCGGCTGCGTCAAGGGCGGGATCGAGTACCGGCTCCTGCAGGCGGCCTACTTATCCAAGGCCGGCTCCATCCTGGCCAGGTCGCTGGGCGTGGGACCCAACGACGATGTGCTGTATGCCGTCTTCTCCAAGGGCCAGAAGAGGCGGCCCAAGGAGTCATCCCAAGATTCGGCGCTGTGCATTTTCGCCCTGCGGGAGATCAACGACCGCATCAAGGACCGTCTGCAGTCCTGCTACAAAGGGGAAGGGACACTTGACCTGGCCTGGCTCAAGGTCAAGGACATCCCTTGCAGCAGTGCGGTGAGTCTGACCTCTTGTGCTTTCTTTGAATCGAGTCTACTATCACTACAACTTCTCAGGTATGGTCAGTAAATTAGGAATCTAAAATGTGGAATCGTTGCTAAAATGGAACAAATATTTGTGTAGAGGGGAGTCACCACAAGGTTAAAAGCATTTTTTTCTGTCTGACCCAGATGCTTCCAAAACAACGTCAGTGTTAACCCAAAACAGAATACTGACTTAGCACTTTTACTAAAACTTAGGGCACTTGCAGAAGAAAGGAACTTGCCAAAGTCACCCCTAAATTATGTAATCATCACAGGGTCATGGCGTTCCCAGTGTGTGCCTGTAGCTTACTTACATAACATTATGATTTTGACAATTAATACTAAATTAGCCTAAAACATTCGTTGTGCTTTCCTAAAATGCCATTCTGTCTCCTAATTGACATCTTGTCATAGCCATTTTTAAATCATCAAATGTGTTCACCCTCTGCAGCACACTAGAAGCCACTGTAGTGGTTTTGATCTTTTGAATTGAATTATAATTTTCAAAACAAGGTTAAATGGAATGCCAAGGCTTCAAATGCCTTGGGAGACTAAGGAGTCTCCATTTTATATATTTGTCTTTCTGATAAAACACAGACGAGCCAAAGAGGCAAGAAATTGCCTTCCTCAGAGAGTCAATCTATTATTGTAATGACATTTCACTGAATGCCAGCCGTGGCCAAAATTAATCTCTCGCCACATTTCTCCACTGATGCTGGAGCACGCGCATTAATGTGAAAACAACCAATCAGTGCTCTCGACACTCAATGGGAGCTCATCTCTCTCTCTCTCTCTCTCTCTCTCTCAGACCACAGACTTGCTCTATCTTCTTTCTTGTTCTGTGTTGAGAGTGGCATATTGGTGCTGATTTAAGTCAGACATAACTGCAATGATGATGATATACAGCTCTGATTCATCCAACACTTTACAAGTCTGTTTGTGTGTGTGTGTGTGTGTGTGTGTGTGTGTGTGTGTGTGTGTGTGTGTGTGTGTGTGTGTGTGTGTGTGTGTGTGTGAGTGTGATGAGACCAGTGGGAGTGTGAGGAAGGCCAGTGAGGTGCTGAGGACCCTGCAAACTGTGAGGAGGGAATGGAGTGTGGGGGGGTGGGGTGGAGGGTGGCCCCTCCCTGCGTCGTCTCCACGGGAACAGATAAATCAGAGGCGCGAGGTGGAAGAGAAGACAGTCTGGGAGAGAGAAGAGTAGGCAGAGAGAGAGGGAGGGAGGGGGACAAGCAGAGAGAGAGAGCGAGAGAGAAAAAGAGGGAGGGTGAGAGACAGAGAGCTAGAGGGAGGATGCTAGAAGCGAGGGCATGAGAGAGAGAGAGAGAGAGGTGGAGAGGGAGAGACAGCAATGAAGATAGATTGAGGCGAGGAAAGGTAGAGGGAGACGTGGAGAAATAAAGAGTTCGAACAACATGCACAGACATGAAGAGAAAGAGAGGAAGAGGAAAGGCCAAAATTACCCTTGGACTGGAGGGATAGAGAGAGAGATGGGGGAAGGAGAGGAGATAGAGTGATTGAGGAGGAAAAGGAGTAGAGATGGAGATACAGAGAGAGAGAGAGAGAGAGAGGGGTAAGAGGAGAGAGAGGGAGCAAGGGAGGCAGCATAAAGGAGAGATAGAGAGAGAAACAGAGAGAGAGAGGAGGGAGAGGGAGAGAGAGAGGAACAGCAGCAGTGAGGGATGGTGCCATTTGAGCAGGAGCGCAGGCCGGCCAGCGCAGCATAAATTAGAGCGGCTCGGCGTCACCCAGAGGAAGGAGAGATGGATTGCCTGCTTCTCACCCACTGTAACTATGGCTACTAGCCTTGCTGCTAAAAGGCAGGCGGGAGCCGTTTGATTGCAAAAGGGTGTGGGTGTAGATGTTTGTGTGTGTGTGTGTGTGTGTGTGTGTGTGTGTGTGTGTGTGTGTGCATGTGTGCGTGCATTTGTGTATGTGTGTGTGTGTGTGTGTGTGTGTGTGTGTGTGTGTGTGTGTGTGTGTTTGGAGTAGGAGAGTGTGTTTGCAATTGGGGATGTGGAAGTGGGAGGGTGGGGTGGGGTAGGAAATTCTATGTAGACCTTTGCCGGATGATGTATTAAAGTGACTGAATCACATAAAATATCTCCTGCTTTTCTAAAGGGTGGACCATGCCTGCTTATAAACTTTATCAGTGCACGCATGCATGTATACAGACTTCCATACACATATGTATGTATGATTGACCCACACACATAGAAACAGCACACACACACTCTCTCTCACACACACACACACACATACACATCAGATGATGAACACACCTGTATGCACATGCACTCACACATTCTCACTCCCCCATATACGCTCAGACAGACAGAAACAATGAGATCTCCCATGCAACAGTGTGTGATTAAAGCTAAACGCTGTGTGTCTATTCCGCGTCACTGCCGTTTCCGTGCACAATGGGAGTGCATCGTGTGACAAGATAAAAAAGTGGCAAATGACACGAGCCGCAAGTGAGCCCGCTATCTGCATGGGAGATAGACGTTGCGCTAATATCCCATGGAATCATAGCCGTTAGTCTCAGATGAATTCTCTGCTTTAAATAATGCATGATGATTGTGTGTGTGTGTGTGTGTGTGTGTGTGTGTGTGAATATATAGATGTGTCTCTAAATCCTTGACTCCTTCACCATGGCACACCATCTAGACATGCCATCTTTGTGCCTTAAGAGAGAGAAAAAGTGTATAAAACAGTAAAAATCACCCAGCCTGCTGGTTTTGGCTCCCTTCATATGAAAGTCTAATTAAGCCGTCAGACACAACTCAGAGGGGTGCATTTTTTTTTTTTTTGGAGGGGGTGGGGTTGTTGTAGAACACAAAAAAGATAACACTCTCCCAACAATGCATCAATGTGATATCACAACAGTGTCTCTACTAGCAATGTGAAAAGATATTGTATCTCCCATTGGCCATGCATGTATCTGTTACCTTGTGCAAGCACACAGAACTGACAAATCAGCCACGCTAACAGTAACACATATAACTCTGCTGTACCACATAACCAGATAACCAAAGACCAACAGACTGGGAGATATGTGTGTGTGAGAGTTTGTTATGTGAACAGCACACAGACTTGTGTTAACATGCAATTCTCTTTGAAACAAGCAGCCAGAGCTCTGGTTTATTATGCCCAAGTGGAAATAAAATGCCTTATTGCGGAAGATAAAAATAGCTATCATTACATTAATGGCATATATCAAATGAGCTGCGCCCGTCTGTCTGGTGTTAGTGAAAGCACAGTGATGAAAATGTGTCGGCTTTTGATTGCTAGAGAAATTGGCCAGCTAATGGCTATGAAAGAGCATTAGAGATGCAGCAGCTCTAGCATGTGCAGTGGGCATGTGTGTGAAGAGAGACTCTTCTGGTGTGTGTGTGTGTGTTTGTGTGCTAGTCTCCCTTCTCTCTCTTTTATTTTACGCTTCCCTTTTTCTCGCTACTCTGCCTTTCAAGCTCCCTCTCTAGATTTTTTTTCTTCAAATGTGGTGTGTTTCTCCCACAATTAAAGGGAGGATGAGCGACCCACTGCTCATTAGAGGAGCCTGGCTGTATAGACGGTCACTGCTGCTGACACATATGACACACACTCACACCCATGAACACACACGCACACACACACACTGTTTGTCTCACACACACATGTGCACACATACACTCACATGCACACACTCACTGTTCACTCAGCTCATTAAACCAGACATACATCCCAAGCCCTTCTGATTAGATTAATGAAGTCGTCCCCTTACACCCCCCCCATACACACACACACACACACACTCACTCACACACACACATATACACCACTTACACACACTTTAATAGACAATAGGCACACTCGCCATGTCATTACTAGACTGACTCCAGTCTCCTGCTTCCCAGCAGTTTTCCAGTCCATGATGACTTTGAACATCTACAGGCTGCCTTCTTTGTTTATTTATTTTTGGACTTTAAATCTGCCCTGGGGGCATGTGTGCCTACAGCAATTCCAGTCAATATTTTTTGGTTTTCTTTTTAAAGTAACCGTTTCTACTTTTAAGCCAGAAGATATTTTGGGAGCTAAAATATGGTGAGTTAAGTCTAGACAAGTCGCTATTCTCTATTTTGTTTATGCATTTGATATTACATAACGTATGTCGGCGGTCGCAGAGGGAGAGCGTTGGCAGCCTGGCGCTAGCCGGCATCTGTAGCAGTGAATGGCACGAGGCAGAGCTCTGAGATTGGCGATGTGCCCGCTCGCGCTCTCTCTCCTGGGTCCTAAAGTTCGATAAGCCAGGCCCTGTTGTATACTCCCGCCGGGACGAGACCCAGTCAGATGCATAGAGTTATTTAAAGCAGACGCTCCATCTTGAGCTTTTTTTTTGCTTGTTTTCTCTAAGAGCCGAAGTGTGCATGTTTGGAAACAGCTGAAGTGCTGCGAACGGAGCGCTTTTGATGCAGCGGCGAGCAGTCTCCCTTCTGCCCGATGCTGACGCCGCAAGCGTATTTTCCACTGACATAGTCTCTGAGCATGCGATTACATAGTGTGATGCAACACTGCTCTACTGGAGATGGTAGAGGTGAAAGTCATGATTGAAAAAATAAAAGTTATAGTTGCTGATTCATTACGGTGTTTGGCCTCTTTGGTAGCTGCACTATATGTGTTTATGGCCGGTGTCATTTGAGAAGAGGACACGGGGGTGGGAGGGGCGGTCTTAGAGGAGTACGAGGCTCTGAGATGAAGAGTGCCGGCGGTGGTGTCGTCGTCGGCATTCCCAGTGATGCGGCGGACATGCCCGACCGCACCGCGTAATGCACGCTCAACACTATCCGTCTCAGCGAGGTTCGCAACCATACATCATCGGCAGGTGACACCTGACCCATGAAAATTCCACCCACTCGCCAGGGCCGCACTCATCGCGTCAGCAGAAAAAGCAGCCGCGAAACGGCAATAAATCCTCCCTTTCTCTTCTCCTCAGATGCACGGAAGCACAAATACGCGGCCGTGAATATCCGAGTATTCGAGTTTCCATTACATGAACGTTGCATTGGATATTTAAATATGAACAAGGGGCTCTTAGCACTGCTAATTTGACAGGTGCTAGTGCTCCAGTCTTAAATAGATAAATACGTTTGTATTGAAAGCCCTGATCTTTATGATTAAACATTGACCAGCCCTTAATGCTGTCCTAGTCCATATTCTCTGTTAATGTTACAGAATAGTTCCACCAGAGTGCCCTGCTTCTATGGGCAGATCCATTACAATTCTGAGAAACTGAGACCCTGGGTAGCTCAGAAAGTTCTCAATAGTTCATGTTCTCCATCTTTCCCACACTTTGAGCCCCACTTGACAGGATCATCTTGTGAAGGCCGAGTTGTTTCAGTGTTAATCAGCTCTAGTGAGTGGTCCAACTCCTTTGCCACCTGGAAATCTGTTTGTTTTAGTAAAGGGCTTTTCTAAAATTAATAGCTGCAGTAATTGCTCCACCACTTGCAGAAATAAAATGTCAACGTTCTAGTCAGTAGATTGCTTTCACCAAAGGCCTGCGCCCTCTTCACATGCTTGTGAGAAGAGGGAAAATATACTCTTCCGGTATTATGATGGATTGTTTTTTTTTTTTCTTTTTCTTTTCTCCCCTCATCCTGTTTGGTTTATGCAACGTCTTTATTTTTCCTCCATTCCCAGGAAACATCAAAGTGTCATTAACTTTAATTTGATTGTTTGCGTGGGCAAGTGTGCCTGGCTCTGCCGAGGCTCAATTGTCTCTGACAGGTGGGATCATCCATAAACATGAATTATGAAAAACCCGCTATATAAACCTGCCAGCTCCATGCTCCTCAAACTTATCTCTTCCTCAGAGGAGGCCTGGATGAGTGTCAACAGAGACAGACACACACACACACATGCACACGTGCGCACACAACAGCTTGGAAGAAAGCCACACACACACACGGATGCACTCAGAGGCACATGCATATCTCAAGTACACACATGGACACACTGATTAACATACGCACACAAACACACATATAAACACACACATGCACAAACAATTCAAGACAAAAAAAACAAGCATGCACACACCTGGCAAAGTATATAGCTCAGATCTGTATGATGTGAATGATGAAGCCCCTAAGTGAGATAGCATCTTCGTCACTTTAAGTGCCAGGCTTGTATAGCTCTGTGCCTATCCTCCCCAGAATCCCAATAGTTTCCTCTCTCTCGTTTCTGTCTCGGCTCACTCTCGAGAGCCCTGTGCAGACAGGCTAACATCTCCTGGGTGACAGCTTCGTTTACCACGCGTCTCGCCTATTTTTTAGCACGCTCACAGGCAGAATTTAATACTCCACTTGAGGCGACTGCAGAGGACTTCCAAAAGCTCTGCCGCGTCTGCTGATGCTGCCTTTTGGTGGCACTGGTGCCAGACAGGCAAGACGTCCTCTCAAAAATACGGCGCAATTAACAGTATCTGAAACCTTTCTGTTATTGGCCCAAATACTGCAGCATCAAAGACCATGTGCCAGTTAGATGACAGCCAGTTCTCTCTCTCTCTCTCTTTCTCTCTTTCCCTCCCTCACTCTCTCTGGGCCCCAGTGGTGGATGTGTGATTGTTATTGAGCAATATTTGTCTGTGATAAATGTGCAAAATTCTGCACACCACAGCCCTTTAGGCGAGGCGGAGGCCATGAATTAGACTTAGACTTAGACTTAGACATAAGCTCAGGCCTCACCTTACCATGCCACACCGCACCGCACCACACCACACCATACTCTTCTGTGCTGTGCTGTGCTGTGCTCCCTCCATGACTCAGGCCCCACCCTTCTCTCAGATCTCTCGGAGGCACCCGTCTCAGGGAGCCAAGCCCGGGGCCATGTGTCACCCGTCTCAGGGAGCCAAGCCCGTGGCCGTGTGTCAAGTCAGTGCAGTGGGTTACAGAAAGCGCTGCCTTTGAACTGAGAGATGCAGGGGCTGAAAGATGCTAATTTTAGCCCGCGTGACTGAGGCCCATCAGACAAAACAAATGCATGGGAATGGCTGGTGGAGGTTATGTGTGTGTGTGTGTGTGTGTGTGTGAGAGGGAGAGAGAGAGAGTGAGGGAATGTGCGCAGATGCAAGAGAGTGAGAGCGAGAGATAGGGTGACATGGAGCGAGAAGAGAGAAGAAGATAGAAATGAAAGCTCGAGTGAGAAATACACTTTGCAAGTGTGAAAGGAAGAGGGGGAAAAAAAAGCATATGAGATTTTTTCTTTCTGCAGTATGAGGGGACTGAGCTGAACAGAGGCATGACACTGCAGGAGGGATAGGGAAATATAACAAGAGAGAGAGAGAATGAGAGACTGAGATAGAGCGAGAGAGAAAATGAGAGTGAGCTGGGCCCTGTTCGGATTGGGAATGCAGCAGTGTGCCGAAGGAGGCCGAGGCGTGATCCCGCGCTCCGTCAGCCGTACAACGCCTGATAGAGGCCATCACGGATCAGCAGCCAGACAGACAGGAAAACGGAGGGTAAAGCAAAAAAGACATGGCGCCCTCTTCAGGCTTGGACCCTGGAGGTCTTTTGCGTTGTTTACAGGCTTATTTATGACTTGGGAAGGATGGGAAGGAGGCGTGAGAGACAATCAGAATACATTTTGACTTCCTCAAGCGCAGTGACTGTGAAGCCACAGTGTTTGAACGGGGATGATGCCGCTGTATGGCACTAATGTAATTACAGTCTGAGAGCAGAGCTTGACTTTGGCAGCGTCTACTGCGAAACATTGTTGCATAACACAGTGTCGTGTGTGTGTGTGTGTGTGTGCGAGCACAAAACATATTCACGTTTTGGTGAAGGAGGGGGACAAAAGACAGACATTAAAAGGGTAATTATATGATTACATGTTGCTCGAGTCTTGAGAAAAAGAAAAAACATTCAAAGACACGTCTTCCAACAATGGACTGTTGGACAGGGCCCAGCTGATCTGCATACAGAAGCGCCCACAAAAGTGTTCAACAGCAGTTATCAAAAGGAAGAGAAATGTAATGAAAATAGATCTTAAGCAAATGAGGGGACAGTTTTAGATTAATTACTGAATCGGACAGTAATCTTGGATTCCTTGGATTCACTTCTTCACTTGTAGGCTGCCAGCCCGTCTGCCACTGTTTTTCAACACTTACTTTGGCCTCAGCTTATATCACTGTGATAGCAGAGAGTAAAAGGAAGAAAAGCATTAGTGAAGCAAAGTCGTTTTTTGAGCTGCTGGTTAAAAAAGCCACATTTGTCTCATCTGTCTTTCTGCCCCTCTGCATCTGGCTTGAGCGACATTCCCAAAGCAGGTGGGAGCGTCGGCTTTCTGCACCAGCAGGTAAGCAGGTCGGCAGGTAGGGATTGGTCTAAACGACCTCATTCTGCCTCTTGTTCTGGAACCTTTTCAAATAAAAAAAAAAAGCGCTGCAGCGATCCGAAGGTTTTTAGGAGCCATTTTCTCCACTCTAGTTTTTTTTCCTCTCTCTTCACTTTGTCACTCCACCCACCACCCCCCCCCCCCTTTTTTTTCTACCCTGAGAGTCCCGGTGTGAAATTGGCAATATTGCAGCATCTTGTTGCCACAGTCTGAAGAGGATAGGGTGGGGGATGAGGGGCGGGAGGGATAACTAGATGGGGAAGTAGAGGAAGATAGAAAGTGAGGGTGGAAAAGAGAGAGGAAAAAAAAGAGAAAAAGAGAGAGAAAGACTGGCAGGGAGAGGTATAAACAGAGATGCCCGTAGGCGTCTGGTACACGGAGGTTGGATATTATTTGCGTCTTGATGAGGGCACAGCAGTGGCGCTGCCTCCTCAAATGCCATATGAGCCGGAGCGGCGTAATGAAAACATACATGGCCTCTCGCTGTGAAAAAAGGTTGACAGACAGGAAGTCCATTTCATTAACTCGCCAGCGGTGATTGGCAGGTGGCAGGCCTGACTGGAAACGGCGTCAGATGTGGGACACGGGACACACGCGTCAGACGTCTTTGGTGACTTCCCTCTAGCATATGCAGCCGTCTCCGCGAGCCGGATTCCTCTGACAAAACACCTTAGGCTCAAAAGAGAATTAATGTGCATCGAATGAGCATGGCGGGATGTGACTGGAGGCCTGATTCTTTCCTTCATCCTTTTGAGCCCTTCCTCCCACCACACACACACACATAAACACACACACACACACACACACACACACACACACACACACACACATACACACGCACACACACACACAAAAGGAGAGCGTCTCTGTGGGACTTTTCATTTCCTCTGTGATAGGCCAGTTAACCTCTGACTCCAAAGGTGATGAGGTTTCTTTGTATCTGTCGGTACCAGTGATGGAAATCAAGTGAGGATGTGTAGCCATCTATTTACTTATTTATTTATTTCCCAATAGTCTATGATTTCAGGCCCTTCTGCTGGAAAGGGGGAGGTGTCAGGTGTGTGAATGGTTGAGCGATTGAGGTGTGTGTATGTCTGTGTGTGTGTGTTTGTGTGTGTATGTGTGGGTGTTTGATGGGACGGGGCCAGAGCAGCTGTCCTAATGTTTGTGCACATTGGTGATGCATGGCCCACAAACGAGGACAACAGACCCACCGGTCCAGCCACATCCAAGTAGAGAGCAGATATTTTATAGAGGCAGTCTCTTAATAAGGCCTTTGCTTCATTCTAAATGAACGCTGTTAGTTTGAGGCTGTAGCATCTAGCCTACTCGGCCGAGGCTGAGTCTGACAGCAGCATATTTTTAAAGGTCAGACATTTGGAAGAAGGAAGTAGATGTAAAAATGAGCAAGAAAATAAAAAAGCAAACGTACCCTCCCCTAGTCTTCCTCCCTCGTCGGACGTATACTTTCTTTCTTTGTCCTTTCACTGTCTCTCTTTGTCCTTTCATCTCTTCCCTTACCATTTTTATTTCCTTTGTTTCTCTGTTTATTGCCTTTGTGTGGCACATCTACCCTTTTGTGCCGCGAGTGAACTTGAGCTAAATTGAGTGCCGTCTTTTTTATCGATCAGCCCTATTGCTCATAACCGCCATTTCACCCAGGCGAGCCGTGTCCTCCATTTGCTTAATGAAGGGCCGCGTGTCTGCGCTGGTGACGAATGGAACACTGGACAGTTGCATGTAAAGAACTGTCAGCGAGCGGTTACTGGTCATTTGATTGATCGCATCTCCCAGTAGACTCTCCTTAATGGACTGGCCAAAGGAAAAAAAATGTAATAATAAAAAAAACAAAAAACAAAGTCTGACATTGACCGCCCCAGTCGGCTCCACAAACAGTCCCTCATAACACTGATGTGTTTTTGCATCCCTGAAAACCATACCTCCCTCTCACCAGGTTCATGTGTGATTAAGATAAACAGTGCTTTCATTGGACTATGGGTAATTGAGTCCTGATAAGCCAATATGGTCACCGTTTCTCCAGCATTCAGCAAAATAAAGAGGCTGTTTATGATTTATTAGATGCCCCAGACCCAGTCACCTGTCACAACCCAGGCTGGTCTGGATGTTGAATCTGGCATGTGTCAGACACATAATTATTATAATAACAGCACAGTGGAACTACACCCAAGCTTTGTGAGCAGAGCCCGGGACACATTACACACCCTGAAGGACTCCAAAGCCATGAAGTATGGCAATACCAAAAGGCTGTCATGCTTTTATTACCCAAGTTATTCATCGCCAGGTCCGCTATTAATCATGCCCAGCTTCAATATAAGTTTGAGTCTAAAGTCATGGCTCAGAAATGATATCACTGGCGATACGCATAAACAGATGGAGATATTGGTATGGTATGGCATCATTATATCTTTATCAAAGGCCGTAAATCATTCTATTTCTCTGTCAGATGTGACTTGGCGAAGCAGGCAGGAATGACATTGGGTCCCATAGCCCAAGCTACTGTATCATAAGGCTTGTTTCAAAGACGGCCGGGCTGATGACATGATGGATGCAGACACATTATTTTCGCATTAGTCGAGTAATTGTTAGTGATGGAAATGTTGTGACAGCTGAGATTTCATTTGGTCTTTTGTAAGATTCGGTTCACTGCCACCACTGCTCCAGTTGCACAAAATTGTATTAAATAAAACCGTGGCATGATATGATTGTGCTGAAGTCTCTATCAGCCTTACAAATGTGGAAAAGCCTTGAAATATTCCCTTTAGCATCAGCGTAGAAACATAGGAAAAGTGAAACATGCAGAACCGATAACATGTCTCTCCTTGGTTCTCCTGTCTCCTCTTCAGCTCCTCACCATTGACGACAACTTCTGCGGCCTGGATATGAATGCTCCATTGGGCGTGTCAGAGATGGTGCGTGGTGTTCCACTGTTCTCCGACTCCAACGACAAGATGACGTCTGTCATCGCCTACGTCTACAAGAACCACTCGCTGGCCTTCGTGGGCACCGAGGGAGGCCGCCTTAAAAAGGTAAGACCCTTCTGTCTCCTTCCCATCTCTGTCCCCCTATGGATGAATGATCACATGCACTGGGTTTGAAAGAGGACGTCTGATGGATCTGGTACTCACCACCACAAGGCCGTCATGAACATTGAACACCAGTTAAACATCTGTTATTCTGAAATGTCATGAATATCCCTGGTGGAAGTAAACGTACGTATTGCTGGGTTTTTATTTGGAGGACTGGTGCTGTATGTTTTGATATAGAACCTCCCCAGGAACTCATGTGTGCTGTCTTTGGCTGTGTCTGCCTTTTTTCCGTGAGTCATAAGTTCACATGGCCCTGGCCAGCTCAGAGCTCCATGGCCCAGGCCCAGAGCCCCCCTGTCTGTCCACCGCCTCTGCCCGGCGAGGGAGCTCCCAGCCTGGGGTAATTGGATGATTCGGTGCGAGGGACTTTGGGCCCGCTGCCCTCTGCTCACACTGTGTCTGTGACAGCCGTGTCTGAGACTAATCAAAAGGGCAGTCAGGCGGCATGTTGTGGGAGAAAATACAGCCTAGAAAATACAGCGTATGAGTGAATGAGTGAACGAGGGAGAAGAGAGGGAGGGCGGGAGAGAGAGAGAGAGAGCGTGTGTGTGTGCGAGTGTGAGTGAAGAAGAGCGAGAGAGAGAGAGTGCGAGTAAGCCTCTCCATCTCTGCTTCTCAAGTGCTTTTTTTTCCTTCAGGGATTTGATGTGGAGGGTGGACCAAACTTTGCCAACAGGCAGGATTCCAATTTAACACATTGCTGTTGATACCATGCTGTCGTTTTTTCCCCCTCTTCTTCCTACATGTTTTTTTCTCCCTTGGTTGTTCAGTGTTCGTCTGTGGGTGAGGCAAGCAAAGCCGTCTGGATGCCCTAGAGTCACGGCTGGCTTTTGTAGAATGTGACCGAGTCATGTTTGGAAAGGTGTCTCATCAAAGAAGATGGCCGCGGAATCATCATCTCAGATTCTCAATCTCCCCTTCCTGAACAGACAGTCAACAGATAAAGCCTTGTTTACAGCCGAACCTTTTTGTTTGTGATCTATCTTATAAGTCTGTCTACTTTGTAGTTTCCTGTTTACTCCCACAAAACAAACAAATTGAAAATAGCAGGGTATCACAGGTGCTAATCGGAAAACCTCATCCTCAAATGCAGGCATGTGCAGATGGTGTATCGATGTGTGCTGAAAGCCTCTTTAAGACACCATTTACGTGATGACAGAGGCCCTTAACAGGGAACAGCAGCAGCAGCGTATGATGTCACCACAAAATAAGACAATAAAGGCGCCGCCCACGTTGCCGCTAGTGAGTCTGATGCTTTACGGCCTTCCTTAATGGATGGTGATTTACGCACCCGCCGAAACGCCACGTTCACTTTGTTATTTAGTGTCTGGTGGCTTGGGTGCTCCCAGAAGTAAATATTAGCGTTAGCATCGCTGCTAGGCTTTATGGGAGGGCAGGAGAGATAAATGTCTCTGAACAAACCTTGGGGCAGTGTTTATAAAATCAGTGTCATGTCTGTTGGCGTCGTTGAAAGTTATTTAGCCAAAGATAGCATGAGGTTTAAAGTGAAGGTCAAACTCCCACTTGAGCACCTAGAAGAGTGTGATTCTTTGTCCTGAACTTAGGTCTTTTTGACAAGCTCTGCACTTTGGAAGGTGCAGGTGTGTGTGTGTGTGTGTGTTTGTGTGTGTTTGAGCAGATGTTGGCCTACTCAGCATGGCCTGGAAAAAACGGCTCTCCTCTCTCCCTGTTGACCGCTAATCAGTGATGACTTGATAGGTGAGGACAACAAAGCCAGAATTCTCCGCCAAACATATTACTCAGGCACTCCTGAGAGGTACTACATTTGACAAGCTCTGCAGAGGGCTATGTGTTTAGATATGTGTGTTTGTGTGACTTTAGGTGTTGCCGCATGTGTGTGTGCGTGTGTGTTTAGGTGTGTGCATGTGTGTGTGTGTGGCCAGCCATCTGATGGCATTCCTCCTGAGATGCTAGCACAGCTGTGTGTTCCGCGCACGTGCTCGTCAGCACAAACGCCAAGGCCCTGCTGGAGGAGTGAAACTGCAGCGTCTGCTCCGACAACCGCCGTGGCCCACTGCGCAGTGGCTAACCCTCACGCCAGATGTGCTTTTCACTCTTGCCTCCTCTTTTTTTCCCCCAACTCTCTCTTTCTCACTCTCTCTCTTTTTCTTTCTCTCTGTTTGGCTTTAGTACCCCTCACACTGCCTCTCCCCTCACACATTATTCTGTCTCGGATCGATGGTCACGGTCTCCGAAAAGCCATCCCGTCCTCTTTTATGAAGCTTGTCATTGCTCCTGCTGCTAGAAGACATGGGGAGTTTAGCATGTTTTTCTTTGGCATTTGTGTTTTTCTCTCTCTTTTTTTTCTCTCACTCTCTCTACTTTTCTTTCTTCATCTTCTCTCTTCTACTCTCCTTCCTTTTCTCTCTCTCACTCCATCTCTGTCTCGTATCCCACCCCCCTCAAATCAGTAGAATCCAACCAAGATTTCATTTGGAAAGAGTCACCCCTCTCTCTCTCTCTCTCTCTCTCTCTCTCTCTCTCTCTCTCTCTTTCCACCTCTAAGCCGTTCATTAGGCTGCTCCCACCATATAATGAATGGGCCATATGGCCAATGCTTTTATTCCCTGATCTGGCAAGGCCTTAGCTCTTCTGAAAAGCCTGACACGCTGAGAGAGATAGATTGAGAGACGGAGAGAGAGAGAGAGAGAGAGAGAGAGAGAGAGAGAGAGACAGAGGCGATATTAAACCTATTAATTGCGGTCAGCAGCACAGTGTCAAACCAAGGGTAAAGTTGTGCTCCTGGCCTCTTAATCCTGATGGCTGCTCACCGGACTGGACGGAGCCAGAGCCGTGAGCGGGGAGACGGGGGGCTCTGATGAGGACGCCCCACGGAGGTGATAATGCATCTGCTAGCTGCCCCCGCCTCCTAAACACACACACACACACACACACACACACACACACACACATACACACGCACTACACACACAGACACAGCGGGCTCCGGAGAGAGAATCGTGGTCCGCTCGATACGATGAGCTGGTGTGTGTGTGAGTGTGTGAGTGTGTGAGTGAGTGAGTGAGTGAGTGAGTGAGTGAGTGAGTGAGTGAGCAAAAGACAACCTTGAGTGGGAGAACAGCAAGAGTACAGGATGTTTGGCTGATAGGGCCACAGCAGGAAGTGGTGGGTGAAGATGGAATGATAGACAGATAGTGTGTACGTGTGTGTGTGTGTGTGTGTGTGTGTGTGTGCGTGTCGGTCTGTCTGTCTATATGTGCAGTGATGTGAGTATATCCATTTGTGTGTGGTCAAGCATTTCAGAATGACCATTTTAAGAAGAGAGGGAGAGAAAGTATGGGGCTGCAGGAGGAGATTGCTGGTTGTCAGGGTGGATGAGGGGAGGAAAATGGGTCAATTTTTCTGTGAATGGCTAATGTTTGTTTGGCAGGAAAAAAGGTCAAGCGATCCTTCAGCTGTCTCTTACTCACTCAGTCACTCCCGCCCTCTTCTCTTGTTCTCTCTCTTTCGCTCAGCTAGCCACCCATATAGACACATACAGACACACACATGCTCTTTTCTCAGGTGAGCATGCTCCACCATGTCTGCCCTTTAATGCCACAGTGACATGTGTGTGTGTGTGTGTGTGTGTGTGTGTGTGTGCGTGCGCATGTGCTTGTGGGCTTGGCTCCTGAGCACTGCTTGTGATTTGGTGCTGAGCATGTGACGTACACTGTTAATGTGGTCTCACCGGGACCCTGTGACACACACACACACTCACACACACACACACGCACTCACACACACTCACATGCAGATTATTGAAATGGTGCAAGGGAGAGCTGAGGCCACTGGAGCAAGGGATTAACTGCTGGGAGTTAATGATGAAATATGCTGCAGGACGGCTCACGCTTTCTGTATGCCATCAAAAGGGTGGGGTGTGTGTGTGTGTGTGTGTGTGTATCTGTCTGTGTCTGTGTGTGTGTCTGTGTCTGTGCTGCCCCCACGTGTGTTTGTGTGTGCACTAAGGCTGATGGTCTTTATCTTTCTCACTGCAGCTGCTTATGATAAACAGCAGGCTCCACGCACTCAGTGGTGAGGGAGGAGGGTGTGCGTGTGTGTGTGTGTGTGTATGTATGTGTGTGTATGTGTGTGTGTGGGTCCCCTCCTTCACCAGCTCTCTAAAGCAGCAATGGAGACGCTTTGACCTCCCCCCAGAGAAAGCCCTTGTGGGTGTATAGCTGCTGCGTACGAGGCTGTCTGGGTGCATGGAGCGTTCCGGCTCTCTGCCGGGGAGACGCGGGCTAGAGCCGCTCCCTCCGGTGCCGACTGCGACTGAGCTGTGCCGGGGAAGGGATGGAGGGAGAGGTTGCCATGACAGCGTGGAGAGCTCCAGCCCACCTGGTTCTTTCTGGGCAGGCGTACTGCAGCTATAGTGGGGATATACTACTGAGAGAGAACAGACTTTCTATTTGTCATATTCTATCTATCTATCTATCTATCTATCTATCTATCTATCTATCTATCTATCTATCTATCTATCTATCTATCTCTATCTGTCTCTCTGTGCATGTATTGATGCATTGATCTATCTGTTTTATTTTTATCTATCTGTTTTATTCATCTGTTTTTATCTATTACAGTATGTCTTTTGATGGACAGTATGGGCTTGGCAGAGGTGGAAAAAGTCGGACAGTTAGAGAGAGCGTTCTCATTTTTTTTCTTAGTGTAACACATCAATAGATGATAGGAATGGATGAAAGCTGATTGGAGATCAGAGAGGGAGAGGTGGGGAGGGGAGGGGTTCAGAACAGACACACACTCTCGTGTGGGTGTTTGCGTTCACAAAGGTTATTCATTGTGTTGTTTTGTGTGTGTATGCGCATTTCACACTTTTAAAAATAGCCTAGTGCTTTATGTGTGTGAATTCAGGGTATTTTTAGACAGGCTTTGTGTGGCATGCCTTTTTTCCACTGGTCCTTTCATAATTGATGAAGGCCCCAGCAGCTTGGCGAGGGTGATAGTGCATGACTCGGCCTCGTGCCATCACAAACGTGACACGGAGACTCCTCTGGGGCCGAGGATTGTGGGATTTGTAGTGGTATGCCACACACTGCTCTGAAACATTATTTTCAGTTAGTCATATCCCCCCATTTTTCCCAACAGCACTAAAATCTAATGTCAGAAAAACTGGCTGTTGAATTGAGAAAAAGGTTATTTGACCTTCCTTCTCGAAAACCAAACCCGATTAGTAATTCAACATTCATTTTTTAATTTTGCCCAACATTTTTGGTTAAAAAAAAAACAAAAACTTTCATGAACGATGGAAATGAGATCTCAAAAACTGGCAGAGATGAGGAGAGAGAGAAAGAGAGTGAGACAGCAAAAGAGAGAGAGAGAGAGAGAGCAGGCACTTTCTCTCTATCTATGCAGCCCATTCATAAGAATAAGTATCTGCGAAGGCTTATTCATCCGTGGATGATTTGAGAGCCCAGTCTCCACAGGCTGGGGTGGAGTGGTACAGAGGGGGCTGTTGTAGCTGTGACGGGCGTAGTCCAAATGGCTACAGATGATAGGTGTGCAGATGAAAGTGAATGGTGCAGAATGCCCAGAGAGTGCTGACAAACATCCCAATGCCACCATTGGTTTGATAATGGCATGGTGTCTTTATGTCCATCTGTTTTTTTAGTTGGGCTGATGGTATATTTTGGAGGGTACATTATTGTGTGAGTGTGTGTGTGTGTGTGTGGAGGGAGTGTGTTGGAGGGGGTGGTGTCCTTGTGAATGTCAATCTGCTTTGATGTAGCTTAAAGAGTACTTGGTGTAATGGCTGATGCCATTTTTGAGCATCGTTTTGACATCAACAGCTAGATGCATGCAGTGCCTCTGGAATCAGTCTAAAAGGAGCGAAAAGCAAAGCAACACACACGCACACACACACACACACACACACACACACACACACTCACACTCTCTCTCTCATACACACACACCACAGCTGTTCATATTGCTGCTGCAGCCTGCATCCGCCTGCATTCGGCTTCTTGTTCTTCCCAGTCATAATTAGCATGTCTGTCTGTCTGTGTGTGTGTGTATGTGTGTGTCTGTGTGTGTGTGTGTGTCTCTGCCTTCCACAGAACTGGCAGCTTCTTAGTCCACTGTTTACAAGGGAGCCCATTGAAGGGTTATGAGGCGGCCTGGTCTCCTTTTTTCAGTGGCTGTAAACAGACCATTAAAGCTGGCCATAAAGCCATGGGTTGCCCTGCAGGGGTTAGGGGTTCTACTCCCCCCCACCCCCAATGCCATGCCAAGACCTCTCTGCCCCAACAAATGGCAACCTGTCATGCAACAGTTTTCCTCATAGACTCTGATTTGTGGAGTGCAGATGTTTTGGAACTAATCTGTTAATTACTATGTTATAATGTATATAGGTGTGTAATTGCTGTGTTATAAAGGAAATGTTTGTAGCAATGGGCATCCTGACCATTTCACTTCACCACCTCTGAGGTTCACTGACATTTCTGCTAACCTGCCCATTAAAATATTAGCTTTTACTTCTACTTTGGGGACAGCCATGGCCTATTGGTTAGGGCTTCAGGCTTCAGGCTGAAGGGTTACCGGTTTGATCCCTGACCAGTGGACTATGGCTGAAGTGCCTTTGCTCCCCGGGCGCCATTATAGCAGGTAGCCAACTGCTCCGGGTTAGTGTGTACTTCACTTCACTGTGTGCTGTGTGTTTCTCTGATTCACGAGAGACCAAATTTCCCTCACAGGATCAAAAAAGTATAGATTATCATTATTTTCTGGAGCTTCTGACCAAGGGGCAGGTTCACCAGTGTTTTTGCCTAATCTGTGCTTCTTTCTCAACGTGTTCAGTCAACGTATTTCATGACTGGAATGAAATGGAGGGCCCTGTGTTGTGTGTTGTGCGAAGCTGTCTGTGTCTGTCTGAGCTTTCCTTCATCCTCCTCATGTCTCCACCTCCCACGCTGGCCTTCCTCAGTTTAGCAGTGAGCCTGTTTGGCCAACCTTGGCAAAATGGAACACATGTCTCTTTGTAGATATCCCAGATTAGCAAGTGAGAGGGAGAATCTTCCTCTTCTTATTATTTAGTCGTGGTCTGCTCTCAGTCATTTGTCTGAGCCGGCCATCCAGAATTTAGCCTAGATCACTCAGTCCATCACTGGCCAACTCAGATTTCTCAAGGCTTACTGGCAAGCCGGCAATTGCAGAATCTCTCTCTCTCTCTCTCTCTCTTTCTCTTTCCCTCTCTCTTTCTCTCTGTCTCTGTCTCGGTCTCTCAGTCTCTCTTTCTCTCTGCCTGAGGCAGCTGAAAATTCAGCCATAGCGCCATGAGAGGACATGATGTTCACACACACACACACACACACACACACACACACACACACACACACACACACACAGACATAAACACACCTTCCATCCTGCTTCCTAAGTTTGAAGCATGCAGTTCAGATCATTAGGCTGGATTTTTCTTTAGCAAAAGGATTAGCATAGTAGCACTAGCGATAGGCTACACAGGACATGACCATAATAAAGCTTAGAGTCACAGTTATCACACTCCAACACAGATGGCTAACGTTGCCTTTGCAGTGTTTTTAATTGACTGTCATCTGCTGCTAGGCTATTTGGGCTGTTTCATGGCTGGATCCAGTGGGAGGTTGTGTGTGTGTGTGTGTATGTGTGTGTGTGTGTGCACCCAGGGTCAGGGGGAAAAACAGAAGCGGTGGTGTTTTTCTGTGTGGAGGGAATTGAAGAGCCTTGAGCCGCCAGCAGCAGCAGCACTGCAGAACAATAAGAACGCCACAGTCTGCGTCATTAATCACAGCGTGCCAGCCAGGCTGCAGCAGAGCACACACACACACACACATACCACCTAACCAATATGTGCTAACACACACACACCTGCACATACACAGACATTTCACACACACACACACAAATACACACACACCAACATACATATGCTTTATTTTTTTTCATAGCAACTGAGAGACTTGCTTATTGATGCTAATAAGGGGGGGAGACAAGGGAAAAGTCTGAAACTGCTCAGACGTGCCATGTATCTGACTACTATATAGTGGATCTCACCACTCCTTTGTCATCCAAGTGTATAATTTCACATAATTTTCCCCATAATCTTAGCTCCATATCTGCTGTTGAATCGTACCACGGAGGGAGATTGCTTTGGTAATTACACAAGCAATTCACAGCCAGTCATTTGGAGTAGTTGGCTTCACTGATCACTTCACTGCAGTCATAATGGACTGTATGCCTGTGTGTGTGTGTGTGTGTGTTTATGTGTTTCTAAGTGAATTTGTGTGTGTTTACACGCTAGAGAGTGTGTATGCAGATCTTTACGAGCGAGCTTGTGTGTGTCTTTGTGTTCATATGATGTGTGTGTGTGAGAAAGACAAAGAGAGATGAGTGAATGTGTATGACTGATGTGTGTTTCATAAAGACATGCTGATTTTGAGAGGCTTCTCCAGTCCGGTCTGTCCATGTCTGAAGCCTTCAGTCGCTGATTGGAATCAGACGCCTGCGCTTTTCAGACGCAGAAGAACTGCTTGACTCTCCACTAATTACTCTGGTTAGTAGACTGTGAACATTCCCTCTCTCTCGCTCTCTCTTTCTCAAACATTTAATTAAAAGCAAAGTTGATCATCTTTAATTAAACAGTGTGGTGGAGGTTATTCAAATTCGTTTTTTTTTTTTTTTTGGGGATTGAAAAACTTGCATTGTATTAATTAGTCTGCAAACTGTTCTTTTGTTACATGCGGTTGATGACAGGCTGATTTTTAGATATCATCTGTGTGTGTGTGTGTGTGTGTATGTATGTGTGTGTGTAGATAGATATGAATGACAGCCTTCAGGCAGAGCATACGGAATAAAAAAAAAAAATAATAAAAAAATCACATCTGTGCCTCTCACCGCTACCAAAATCCTCATTGCTCATCTTTCAGTTCTGCTCTTGCCATATGAATATTAAATACACTCCACACATGCGCGCACACACACACACACACACACACACACACACACACACACACACATTACTAATGTGTGGATTTGCTCTCAGGTGCTTTGTTTAGCAGTAGAAGCCCTCATATCAGACACTGCAGCATTCACACCTAAAGCTATTTCCTAGCCTCTATGTAATCAAATGTCAGTTAATAGCTCCTGAGCAGTGTTAGCTGTTAGCTGTAGCTGCATCCTGATGTTGCATTGAAAGCAGCTGAGCGCTGAGTGCTCTCGTGCTGGGGGTGGTGTGTGTTTCAAAGGCACCCTAACCTGTTTGAGTTATTTTACTCTGTGTACCCTTTTGCCCAGTCCTCTCAATGCTCTCATTCTCTCTCCCCACCCCCCACAGAGACACACACACATTTCTTATTCTCTGTCACTCTCCTTCCTGCATTCTTTTTCCATGTCTACCTGTCCTTCGTTTTTTCATTCTCTCCTTTTCTCTCTCTCTCTCTGTTATTCTACCTACCATTTATCCCCCTCCCCTCTCTCCTACTGATTTATGGGTTTCAGTCCACAGATGTCAGTGTAACAGTAGAGGACGTACTGCAGGTGAGGCTCCCTCAGCCAATCGTGTGGCTCGGCTGGGTCTCCAGGGGTGAGCGGCTCGACTCACTGCAGCTGAAAGCAGCGAAGTGGGCTCCCTTACAACTGGGTCACTCATTCTCTCCCATAGACAATGAGCGCAGCAGGGATATAGCTGAGGAGTAGTGGTGTAGTAGGGGGCTGTGAAGATGTGTGTGTGTGTGTGTGTGTGTGTGTTGTCATATGTTTCAAAAGACTTACTGTGAGGTTTTAAAGCACCAAGTGTGTCATCATACCAATTGAAGTTGGTCGCAGATGCTGCCGCTGTGCCTTCCTACCTGAGACGGAGCGATAGAGACACTGGGGTGATGCAGAAATTAGCACTTTCTTTCTACTCCTCTCTCTCTCTCTATGTATCTATCTATCAATGTATCCATCTATCTCATTCTCTCTCTCTCTTTTCCCTATCCTTTCTGTCTCTCTTTTGCTCTCTCTCATTCTCTCTTTCTTTCTCTGTCCCTGGCTGCCTCTTCCTGCTGACCCATACACCCCCCCCCCCCCCCCAAGAGTGTTGGTAATGGTAATTATAGATCTGTGGGAGAAACAGTTTTTTGATGAGCTGCTCATTAAAGGGAATGTCCTGGTGTGTTTGTGTGTGTGTGTGTGTGTGTGAGAAGGAAAGGGAGGAAAAAAATGATTGCCTGTCGTGTTTTGTCTTTCCCAAACTTTGAATTTGTGTGTGTGTGTGTGTGTGTGTGTGTGTGTGTGTGACGAGAGAAAGAGATTGCCTGTCATGTTCTGTCTCTCCCCCTCTGTGTGTGTGTGTGTGTGTGTGTGTAGCAGTGACCTCCTCTAACCTGTGGAGTGTGAGTGTGGCGTCTGTGACTGGAACCTACTGGCAGGGCAGAGAGTCTGGTGATTTTGCCCATTAGAGAAGCGTAACAGTGACATGGGGGTGGAATATGTCTCAGTAGGCCAGGATGTCAGCTGCCACACACACACACACACACACACACACACACACACACACACACACACTCACACACTCACTTCTCCCCAAAGGAGGGGTGGGAAAGAGGAGGAATCTCATTTCCACTAACTGGCAGAATTGAAACAAGGCTATTCACTCATCCAAACACAGCTAACACAGTCACAGTTTCTCTCTCTCTCATACACACACACACACACACACACACACACACACACACACACACCACCACTTTATCAATGCACTATCTGCCCTGCCAACCTTGTTTTGTTCAGAATAACCAAACAATGCCTTCCTAGTTTTTGGCATATGACTTGTTTGTGTTGGGTGGATGTGCTTGTTTGTGTTGGGTGGATGTGCTTGTTTGTGTTGGGTGGATGTGCTTGTTTGTGTTGGGTGGATGTGCTTGTTTGTGTTGGGTGGATGTGCTTGTTTGTGTTGGGTGGATGTGCTGGGTAGCTTTACCAAGGTAGTAGCCGACAGAAAGCCACCGCTGTCCCATTCTGTGCACTGTAATATTATCATGATACTCCCTGGCACTCATCAATAGTCTGATGTCTTGAACCCCATCTGCAACGGCATCTAGTTTTGTGATGTTTTTTCTCCCTCCTTTTTTTAAAACCAATGCCAGGGGCTCATACCCCGCCCTCCTGCTTGTGTGAGTCCTCCCTCTCTCTTTGGTCGTCCAGGCAGGGAGAACACTCCATTAATTGTTGTTGGGGCTAGCAGTCGGGCCTGTGGCCAGCTAACGGTAATGCATCTAAAGGACCCCCACATCCACTCCCAGGACAAAGAGTCCTTAGAGGGGGGAGGTGACAGCAGGGACCCCCCCGCCCACACACACACTCCTCTCACCCATACATAGAGTTCTCCCCTCCCCCCCCCTCCCCCTCTCTCTCTCTCTCTCTCTATTTCTCTTTCTCTCTCTGTTTGTGTCACATTCTCTCTCTCAACATCCAAGTGCTTGGTATTCAAGGGGACCTTTGGAACTGGAAATGTTGTAGCACTTTACAGGGTACAGTGAAGAAAAACCGAATGGCCGTTACTTATTTATTTATTTTTCTGTTTTTTTTTTTGTTTTTAAACGTTGCGATTTGGGAAAACAAAAGGAGTCTTTCAGGCAGGAGGACCCCTCTGCTGATGTTGGCAAGCATCACTGTCACAAAAGGGCCTGGGGAAAGGGGGGTGTGTGAGAAAGAGAGAGAGAGAGGGATGGATGAGAGAGAGGGATAGTGAAGAGGCAGGGAGAACAAGACGCAGTGGCCTTTTCTAGGCAGCAGTCCCCCTGGACCAATAATAAAGCTGCTTAAAAAAACTGGCACTGGAGAAAGGAACTTGTCAAATGAATTTAGGTGTGTTTAATTTGCACTGCAGCTCCTGAGGCTCCCGGCGTTCTGGTACATTCCATTACGTCCGGGAGTGTGCCATCTCCAAACGGGAACACTGGGAGGAAACGCGCGGTGGGAAAAGGAGTCTTTTTGACAGCAACTAGCGGTGATGGCCGCTGAGGGCCCCGTGCCCAGACAGCAGAATCGCTAAAGATAGATCTGGGTTATCAGGGACCCTGAACTTTCACTTAAAACACACACACATACACACACACACACACACACACACACACATACACACACACACACAAACAAAAGTTCCTTACTTTGTTAAGAGGGAATTGCATGTTGGCACAATATGTCAGTTTTCTTGCAAGAGGTTGATTTGTTTTTTTTTTTTTTCTGGAGAGTGAAAGTCATTCATTCTCTCTTTCTCTCTCTCTCTCTCACACACACATCACTTTGTCTCTCTCTAACCTGGCCTTGCCGAGTTTGAAGGACACTGCGCTGATTTTATTTTTATTTTTAATTTTTTTATTTTTCCACTAAAGTCTGTCACGTGCCTTTCCTTTTACGCTTCAGGAAAAGCGCAGGACATGCTGACTAGTGCATTGGTCCCATGAGAGACTGTGTGGCAGTGTGTGTGTGTGTTTGTGTGTGTGTGTGCATGCAGCACCGCTCTGTATGCAATCAGCACACATACTTTCATTAGGTCACGCCACACTTTGTAGATGACTGTGCAGAAAGGCCTGAGTCACAAATGCTCAGCATCTCAATGAACTGGGCAGGGTTGGAGGCACTGTAACATGAGCAATGCCCTTTCAAACTCATTATCAAAAGCCCCAACAGATATTTTTTGCTTTTCTCCCCCCCCCTCCCTCCCCCATGAAAAAAGAATGAAAGAAAAAAATCGGTCATTCACTCTGTCCCTCACTCTCTCTTTCTCTCTCTCTCTCTGTCGTTGTCATGAAAAGCACTGGAGAGCGACTAGAGTCATTTGCTTTGATTCGCTTTTAATCTGCTCTCGTTAGGTCATTACAGGCGTTTTGGAGTCTGGCGGTGCAGTCTGCGGCCGTGGCAAACCAAGCGCTTGCGTGTTGGTTTGGACATGCTAATGAACCCGTCTGCTCCGCTGCACACACACAACACTCAACATCTCATTCAGTCGCCCATTCTATCTCCAGTGCTAAGCTGGGCTCCATGCTCCTCACTCAAAGCTAACCAGATTTGTAGGTAAACTGATGTGTTTATTACAGATCATACACTTAAAGCCCTGTACATTTGCAGAACAATGTGCTTTTCATAATAGAGAACAGTATAGTAGGCCTATAGTATATAATATTGTATAGTACAGTTTAGTGTAGTGCAGTATAGTATAGTTTAAGGTAATATAACAGTATAGTAGAGAATAGCATAGTATTCTAGAGCATAGTATAGTAAAATTCACTGTATGTTTGTTTATTGTGGATTGTATAGTATAGTACAGTTCAGTGTAGTGCAGTATAATAGAGTTTAATATAATATAGGATAGTACAGAATAGCATAGCATTCTATAGTATAGTAAAATTGACTGTATGTTTGTTTATTGTGGAGTAGGTTTGGAATCTGTGAGTGTTGCAGGGCTGTGGGATGCTAAGAGTGTGTTAGACAGGGTGTGTGTGTGTGGATTGTGCGGTGACTGTGGAGCCTGGTAGGTGTGAGTGTTGCAGGGCTGTGGGATGCTAAGAGTGTGTTAGACAGGGTGTGTGTGTGTGGATTGTGCGGTGACTGTGGAGCCTGGTAGGTGTGAGTGTGATTAGCTGGGTGCAGGTGCTGCTGCGGGAGAACTCCTGGCACACCCAGCAGAGAAGAGGGGGCGAGCTTCTCACTCTAGGATGTGGCTCATAAATAGACATGTCAGCTCCCACGCCTGACACAGACACACAGACACACACACACCAGATGCACACAGACACGCGAACACAGACACATGATACACACACATATGCACCCAGACACACACACGCACACACACACATATGCATATATGCACACACACAAACACACACTTGGTAGGTGAAGGAGGAAGTGCCCAGAATGCTCAGTCTCACTTCTCAAGTCCCTGTTACAGCAAGGTCACATGATCCCCCCCTCCTCTCTCTCTCTCTCTCTTTTCCCCTTCTTCCTCTCCCCTCCCCCTCCCCACTTCAACAGCCTCACTGCCTGCCTGTCGACAGCACTGACAGGCACACTGCTGGTCACACAGAGGTGGCTCTTATTTCTGGAACTCTGTAGTGAAAATAGCCTCTTCCTCCTCTTCCTCCTCTTCCCCCCTCCCTATTTTTCTTTCAGCCATGAGTCTCACTCCATCTCTGTCCTTGGCTGACACTTCATTCATATTTGATGCCATGTTTGGACTAGACTGGACAGCGAGTCGAGGGGAGACCTTGTCTGGATGGGGTGCAGGGAGTAAACTGTGTTAGACCCAGACAGCCTCGGTCAAAGCCAGGAGCCAATGATAGCACAGATCCATGCATTTGGTGGGGCTGGGTTTGAGTGGGGCATTGGCACACAGCCAACCACAAGGGGAAAGAGAACTGAAAAAGAGAGAGAGAGAGAGAGAGAGAGAGAGAGGGAAGATAGATGGGATGAAACTCACAATGTCATTAAGACCTGTATACAAAGTCTGTTTACAGATACATCTGTATACAAAATCTGTATACAAAAGCCTCAAGACATGGCAACCTCAGCTTTAACTGATCTGAGTTCTGAGGTTCGCTCATTTATCCTAAATGTTCCATTGCAACGAGACTTCCTCTTGTTCAGGGGAGACTGGTGCTTCTTTATGTCTGTTCCTATCCAATGTGAGGGAGAGAGACACAGGCCCATCACAGTCCCTGAGCTTTGGGCACCACTGAAGGATTATGGGATGTTGGAGGACTGGATTGGAGTATGGGGTTCTCCTATTTGAGAAGCCTTGTTGCAGTGGTTCTCCAGGCTCCTCTCTGACACTGTTTTTCTCTCTCTCTCTCCCTCTCTCAACTCCCTCCTTCTCTTTAATTAATGCTAACCTCCCTCACACGTGGCCTGAAGCAGGTTTTTTTTCGACTGCTGGTATTGTTTTAGCAAATAGCTTCTTTGTGGAAGGGGACGGCCCAAGCCCTCTGAATTTTCCAAATTGCCGTTAATTTCCTCCCGTCGGGGACGAAACATGCATAATTGATTGGGGGAGCGGGGTTGGAAATCACAATGGTTGGGGAGGTTGAGGAGATGATGAGGAAGAGGAAATGGGGCTGTGGGGCTGCATTGACTGTGGCTAGTTCTGCTCGGCAGGCGAAAGACTAGGAGGCCCTAAAACAGACCATGATTGAGAGGAAAATACAGTGTGTCTGTGTGTACGGGCATGTTCTTGCACCCTTACATGCATTTGTGTGTGTGTGTGTGTGTGTGCAGTGCCAAAGCCCCCAAAAAACAAAGCTGGCTGCTTGCGACACAGGGTCCCTTGATGACCTGGCTCTCACAGCCCAACAATGACGCCATCTGCAGAGACGAGGGAGCCCAAATTGTTTCTATTTTCTGATGGCATCATTTGTGGTGACTGACTTGCATTGTGTGTTATACACACACACACATACACACACAAAACACACACACACACACACAGCAGCAGCAGCTCTCCCTCCTTGGCATCAAGTGTGTGTGTGTGTGTGTGTGTGTGTGTGTGTGTGTGAGTGTGGGCGGGGGGTGTGGGTTTTGGAGGGGAATGCAATACCCAGTATTCATTGTATTGTATTGTTTTTTCTCTGTATGAAATGTTGTTCCCCGTGTTTCACAGTGGAAGGTGTCTACACATTCCAGAGGGCGCCGATCGATCGGAGCAGATCCATTTCAATGAAATTTGGTGCTTTCCCTGAGCTCGATGCTAATAAAATGGACGCCTCCCGCGTATCGTCTCTTTGTGTCCTTAACCTGAGATGGGATTCTCACTTGTTTCTCCTTCTACAACCACAAACCTTTTTATCCACTTTAGCCAAGCAAAGTAGTTTGTTTCTCTTTTTTAACACTTTTGCTCAGCTGTTTCATAACAGACAGCAGCAACAGGAAAGCATCTTTGCTTCCACCATGTTTGTAGTTTTTATTTTGGTCGCCCTGGCGACAGTAAACGAATGCGGCCTTTTTGAAAGATGAGTCACGCTGTTACTTACTAATTGAGAAGAGAGGAGAAAGTATGTGTGTGTGTGTGTGTGTGTGTGTGTGTATGCTCCCACCTGTCTAAGAGTATTGATTGGGCTGTCCTTTTTCTAGGGGCCCTGTAGAGGTGATGCTGTGACCTTCCTACCCATTCCATTAGAGGTATTACAATTCAATCCAATTTTCTGCAGTCTGAACCACTGCTACCCCAGTGCCACTTTATACACACACACACTCATGTATGCAAGCACCCACACTGACACACACACACATACACACACACACACGCACACACAGCATGCCAAGCACTTAGGTGCACAGTGTTCCCGACACCGCAATGCCCCCACTCCGCTATATCAACTGCGGCCATAAAGAACAGCCGACGAGCTGTGATTGATATCAATCAAATCTAAATCTAGATGCCTGCTCACACTGGTGAATAGGAAGTGATTGAATCAATTGCTTTTCCCTGTGGGCCCCGGGAGGGAAAGAGTTCCCTTCCAGTACTGCAGAGAGAGGGACAGGAGAGGGAAAAAATAGCTACTCACTTCCTACATGCGTCCATCCATCCTGTCCACCCTCCCCTGTGTGTTACCATGGCAATTTTGATTGGCATTTGCAGTGTTTCCTATCAGTCTCGGCCCCTTGCGGCGCGTGCCATCAGAGCTAGCCGTTGCCCACATTAGCCGTTATTGGCACCGTTATGCCCACATGCGTGAGAATGGGGATCTATGCAAATGGAAATGATTGCTTTTAGCTCAGTGCTGCCGCTGCCACACTAGCAGGCTCGAAAAGAGCCTGCACCGCCTGAGGGGGAAGAAGATGGATGACTGATAGCCGTGGCGGAGAGATAGAGACACTCACAGCCAGGGAGGGAGGGATAGAGAGAAAGAGTGAGAGAGAAGGATGGAGAGAAGGAGAGCATGGAAAAGAGGGTTGTATTTTCCCAAAACACCCTGCAGATCACCTATAAACACCAGCGAAGCAGCAGGCCCAGACCCTCCACAGCGGTGATAAACAACACATCATGATGGAGGGATGAGAGTAGAGCGGTAGAGGAGAGGAGAGAGGGATAATAAAAGGCTTTCTAGCTTCAAGCCGTACAGGAGAAGTAAATTTACATACACATTTGTGTATCGCATTTTTTCAGAGCGTGCCTCTCTAGCGACAGATAAGTGTAGCCTATTACCTGAAATCCATTAGCAGGGCTTTTGTGCAAATCTGACAGGGACTTTCAAACTACTGGGAGAGGAATGGGGACTCAAAGGCAGGCGCCTGGCTGGCCCCGACTGTTTGGATAAGAGGGTCCTCCCCAGGGGTAGCCAAAGCCAGGGCAGCAACGGAGAACAAATGAGCCTGATTTTATTTCATGGCGTGACGACTTCAAAGGCCCATGCTGTTTGAAACAATTAGCAATGAGTAGATTTACAAAGGCAGCAGTGAGTGAGTGAGTAAGAAGTGTGTGTGTGTGTGTGTGTGTGTGTGTGCGACTAGTTCCTTATCCCAGCATGCTCCTGTCATGTGGGCCGTCCAGCTCACAGGCCAAACAAACACTCCACCACTGCCTCCCCTGATAACTGTCTGGCCCCCAACACACACACACACCAACTGCTGTCATCGCACCGAGTGTGTGATCCCTCAACCCTCTGATCTCTGTCAGACACACACACACAGACACACATACACGCTCAATTACATGCAAACAGAATGCACATTCAGATATAACACACACATACATACATAATCAACTTCCAGAAGCATTTAAACACACACACACACACACACACACACACACACACACAGATATGTACAGAGACAGCATGTTTACGCCATACTGGGTCTTGCAGCATCAAACACCCCCCTGTCTCACATCTCACAAACACACACACAAGCACACACACATGAAAAGACTGACGATCAGACAGTTGAAAGTTGATTCATCTGGCGACAAGTGTAAATAGATCATTACTGCGACTCTAACAGTGCAGGGTTCAGCACCATGCCATTATCCTGCATGGCAGAAGGGAGAGGCAGAGTCGTGTGGCTTACACATGCATGTATGCTCTCTTCTCCTTTCTTTCCCTTTCACACACACACACACACACACACACACAATACTCATACACACACACACAAACACACACGCACACAAACACACAGCACAGAGCACATACACACACACACACACGCACATACACACAACACACATACACACACAGCACACACAGACACAATATATCTCCCTCTCTCTGTCATCTGTCCCCCATCTCTTGTTCTTTCTCTCTCTCTCTCTCTCTTGCTCTCTCTCTCCTTTCTTTCTAGTGCCTTCTCTAGCAGGCCCTCTGTCACTACCCCCAATGAGATGTCACTCCTTTTTAATTGGCGCATAATGGGCTGTGTGCAATTTTCTGCGCGGTTACATTGAGGAGTGGGATATAAAAGAAACGACACAAGAGGCTTGTGAAGAGTAGAGAGAAGTAGAGAGAAAGAGAGAGAGAGAGAGAGAAAAGAGAGAGGGAATATGACTGCTAGGAAGAGACAGACACTGAAATACTTCATTAGCTTTGAGATTTGCGCATTGCTCTGATGATAGGGATTATATAATAGTATCGGACACACACACACATACACACACACACACACACATATACACACACACATACATACATACACACACACATCAGGGCGTCAGACTGTGTCCAGCTTTGCTGTACTGTTTTGGTCAATCCTTTAGATTAGATCATAAGTCTGATCAAATTCCCAGCGCCAAATCCTAGTCTCATCCCTTGGGCAGACCAGCAAAATCTACCCCCTTAACCCCCACCCTGTCCCCCTTCATTTATATTTATTTATTTATTACTGTGTTTATGTATTTGTTGAAATATTTATGGCTCTATTTTAGATTTCCTGGCCATTAAAGTTGCGCTTATGGCCATGAAGCCGTCTCATTTGGCCCATTGGCAGTGGTGCTTTGATGTGCCACAGAGCCCAGCTGAGCTCCTCAGTGTCAGCATCAGAGGTGCTCGTTACACGTTCTGCTGATGCCAGACAAATCAGAGGCCAGCGCACATGCTCCCCTTTTCACACAGAGGTCATATGGCCAGGCTCTGACCCCGGGGTCAGGTGTTATGGCTCTGACTTGAACCCTAGTGTTTCGCTGACCTTGACCCCTCCGGCCGTGTGGTCACTCTCTCATAGGGCTGCTGTTGGGTAGAGGCAGCGCTGGACAGCTGGTGCTGCTTGGCTTCATGAGACTTTTAACTGGGCAATAAAGACCTTACTTTTTTCATTCCCTCTGCCCCCCCACCCCCGCCACATCTCTATCTCTCTCTTTTTCTGTCTCTCTCTGTCCTCGATTCTCCTTTAAAGGCCTCCAGTTGCACTCTTTCGCCGGCCTCTTAAGAGGATGCATTTTCATTCTCTGCTCTAACATGTATAGTTAAAATTGTGTGCAGTGTGTGTCCACTGTGCAGAGTGTGTGAGTGTGTGTTATGCGAGTTTGTATGTTTGGTAATGTCTCAGAGAGTGTGTTTAAGTGTGGATATCTATGTGTGTGTGTGTGTGTGTGTGATATCCATCTGAGTGTGTTTTACAGAGTCTGTCTCATAGTGTGTGCATGAGTGAGTGTATGTATGAGAGTGTGTATATGCGAGTGTGTGACACACCTTCTATGTGTGTGTATGTGTGTATGTGTGTGCTTGTGTGTGTGTGTGTGTGTGTATTTGTGTGCGTGTGTGTGTGTGTATGTGTGTGCGCACGCGCGCTACCCGCCACCGTAGTAAATTATTCATGATGAACTCCCCTCTATGGCGTTCTCAGAGCCGTGGCAGATACAGTAGCTTACAGAGGCTCTAATGACGGCACAGTGAGCCTGTGGTCTCCAGACAGACACACACACACACACACACACACACACACACTCTCTCTCTCTCTCTTTCACACACACACTCACTCTCTCTGTGGTGGGGCAGTGTCTGGGAGAGAAGCCCTCCCACTTGTTAGAGGAGCAGTGTATGATATGGGAGACCATGGATGCTCTTTGCTCTCTGACACTCGCTGTCTGAACTTTGATCTTTATGGTCACACACCTCTCTGTGCAGACTCTCTTCTCTTGCTGTCTTTAGCTCTCTCTCTCTCTCTCTCTCTCTCACTCACTCCCTCACTCCATCTCTCTCTCTCTCTCTTCCCTCCCTCACTTCTTCCACTAGCATCCACTACTTTCTTCTCTCTAATTCTCTCTTCTCCGAGCCTCCCTCCATCTCTCACTTGTTCTTTTTTTCCCTCTCTTTCTCTGTAGTCTCTGTGTCTGTCTTTTTTTTCCTTCTTCCTCCTTAATCTTCCCCAGCACACTCAGAGGTACAGCTCTCTCTCGCTCTCTCTCTCACACACACACACACACACACACACTGGGAGAGAGGAGGAGATGGAGGAGGAGGAGTCGGTGTGTTTGTGTCAGTGCCTGTGACAGCCACACTGGAGTGCTGCCTTTACTCTGGCACACGGGCGCTGGGCTTCTTGTTGTGTTTCTAAATTATTCAGCTACTTTTTTTCCTTTTTCTTTTGTGTGTGTGTGTGTGTGTGTCGGGGGGTAGGGGGGGGGGCAGATCAACTCACTGCTCTCTCTCTTTCTCCCTCACCTAGTCTCTTTCCCCTACTATCAATTTCTCTCTCTCTCTCTCTCTCTCTCTCTCTCTCTCTCTCTTTCTTTGTCTCTCTTTCTCAGGGACGTGTAAACTCCAAGCATGCTTCATAACCAATTAAATCTTCAGTGAATGACTGCTATGCCAAATGACCCCTGAAAAGAAGAACAGTGTCACATATACGCTCAGCTTAGATGATGGTTGCCTTATCAGACATATGCATGTAGTATAGAATTCATTCACCAACTGCTTCAATGCACATTTAGCATGTCTAATATTAATTTGATACTTTAGATGTTGTTAGCAGCAGATTCCAACCAAAGCACAAGACAGCTGACCTAAAATACACATATTATAGGACTAGTAGTGGGATAGCAGGGGTTGACACACACGCACACACACACACACACACACACACACACACCTCATAACCCCCCCTCCAGCTGTCTCTGACTCACCCTGCCAATACCTTCTGGGTCGGCACTGCACACAGGCGATGACCTATCACTGACTCACTCAATTGATCTAATTAATCCCCCCCCCTCCCTGTCTCTTTCTCTTCCCCTCTGTGTGCCCTCATTCCTTTCCTTTACTCTCTCTATCTCTATCTCTAGCTCCATTTCTTGATCTTATTGTTCTATACTCACTCTTTTTAGTCTCTTGTCCTTTAGGTCTCTCTGACTCTCCCCATCTCCCTGCCTCTCTCTCACAAACACACTCACACACACACACACACACACACTCTTGTAGATGTCTAAACACTCCTGTCGTTGTTTGAGGGATCTCTCTAGCAAGTTTCTGTGTTCAGGTGAGCTAATAGGTAATTCCTATGGGCTCCTCGCTGCATTTTTCAGGCGCCAGCTGTTGTTTGCAGTCTGCTCTCTTTCTCTCTCTCTCTCTCTTCCTCTCTTTCTCTCTGTCTCTCACTTTGCATCCACCTCTTCTTGCTCTCTCGCTCAAAAATTACACTATTAGAAATGCTTGTTTTGTTTTGAAAGGTTATCAGCCTTGTTTGCACCTCCCTGTAAACACGCACACACAGTCGAAGATCCATGGCAATTGGCCTTTAAATCTGCACTGAAAAAAGTAGCCCCCTCCGAAATCACACTGCCACCGGGGTTCATTAAAGTCCGGTCGAATGCTCTGGGCACCATTTGCGCTGTTGGCTTGTAATTAGTGGATAAATGGGCCTGATGAGTGGGGAGCAAAGACTGACCTCGCCACTGTCCCTGCCACCATCGCTCACCTGCGTGCACGCGCACTCAGACACACACACATGAACACGCACACACACACACCACAAGGCTAGTGCATGGCCTGCTACGCTAATCATCTTTCTCACTCATTTAACCCTATTACTCTGACTGATTTAGCATCTGCTATGCGCTAGACACATGATGGTTTGTCTTTCCTGTGTTTTGGGGTTTGATTGTTTCCAGCACATTGTTGAATAGCTAATCATCACTTTTGTGGTAGACAAAAGCAAAGAAGCAAGAGGATTAGAAATTAGGGAGCTAATGCACATCCATTCTACCCACCTATCCTAATGCTTCCAAGCAAATCACTCTTGATGCAAAAACCACCTTGAGGCACTTTATGATCTTTTGGTATGCTATGTAGACTGTTTCAACGATAAAAACAAAAATAATATCAATGCCGGAACATTCTATTTCATTCCCAAACTACTTCCACTCTGTTAAGATAACATTGGAAGGTTAAAGTGTAAGTCCTATTGGAATAGCTAATCAAACACTCAGTCCTGTCGATGGACTGAGAGCTAGCTGCTGAGGTATTACTGCTTGGGACATAGAGTAGGCCTATGTGCAGTCACTAGGACTGTTAGCTGTGTGGGAAGACTAACAGAATGAGTGTATCATCAGCATCACTGGCTGTATGGACAGTGTGAGTGTATACAGTAGCTGTGTGCGTGCGTGTGTGTGTGTGTATGTGTGGGTAGAGCAGTGTGGTTATGTTCAGTTGCTGTCCTGGAGTTCAGCTCATTTGCCTGAGCACACAGTCTTATTTCCCAGCACAGCAGGGCCGAGCCGGAGCGCGAGCAGACATGGAAAAAAGCACTCATTCAGCCGAACCGTGGGTGAGAGGCTTGCTTTCTTACTTACTTACTTACGGGGCCGTGAGTGCCTTTTGATATCAGCGGCCATGGTGGCAACAGCAGCCTACGAGTGCCCTTAAGCTGCACTCTTCTTCTTCTTCTCTCTCTCTCTGTCTCTCTCTTTCTATCTCTTTCTCTTACACTCACTCACTCATGCTCTTTCACTCTATTTCTCTTCCTGGCCCCCTCCCTCTGTTGGACATGCTGTGTTGATTTAGCTCTCCTCCTCATCTCAAAATTGAGTTTCTCTGGCACGTTCAACTTTTAACAATCTTGAAGATTATCCCTTTCAGGTCTGCTCCCACCCCACATCCCTTCACTGCCTTCACCATCACTTTCTCTTTCTCTTTTCCATCTCCGTTTCTGTCTCTCTCCATCATTCGATCTCTCCTTTCTTCTCGGTTTACCTTACCCCCCCCCCCCCTGCCCCCCTTTTTTGCCATCTTGTTTTTGTCTGGAGATGAAAGTCGCCCCACGACTCTATTCTTCGCCAGTGAATGGGCACAAATGAAGGGGGTTTAGTGGAGCCTCCGCACCCCAGTGGGGTGCTGGGCCCCAGATCGGAGCGGCATGGCATGGGGTCCATCCCGAGGCGTAGTGGGTACCTGCAGGGCAGTATGTATTTGTGTGTATGTGTGTGTGTGTGTGTATGTGTGTATGTGTGTGTGTGTGTTTGAGTGGGGGCGGGGGGGATTTGGAGGAAATCAAATGGGGAGGTGTGTAGGCAAGGGATGTGGCAATGCATTGTGGGATATGTTTCTTTTTTATTAAACCGTAATCCGGACAGCTGTTCTATTCTGACCCCCCCCCCACACACACACACACACACAATCACACACACATACACACACCTAGTCTAACACACCAAGCTTCCGTCTGCCTTTGAGGGGCCCTCATACCCACCAGAGGCCCCTCATTACACTACTTGCAAAACCCTAAGGAACACACACACACACACACACACACACACACGCTTCATACATAAACACATGCACGTGTGCATCAACATACTAGTGTCACTTTCTACTCCAAGATGATGCACAGTGGGGTGCCCATACTGTTGTATTTGCCATGTCTAAGTCAGTGTGTATGAGTGTGTATAGTGGTGTGTTTGAATGAGTGAGTGTGTGTGTGTGTTTATGTATATGCTTCTGCTTGGGGTGTCTGTGCATGCCGGGTGCCTATGCATTAATCAGATCTTAATGTGTCATAAGAATTAATGAGGGTGTGGGCGTGAGGAAGTACAGCTGCACCCTTGCCTATAGACACACACACACACACACACACACACACACACACACACTTTGGTTCCCCCTTGATGCCTGGGATCTGATGAGACACTCTTTTACCTGCATCTGGCGATGGTGACTGAGTGAGTGGTGTCTCACTGGGGAGCTCCTCAATGAGGGACACGTGTGACCCTCCTGTTAATTATCGCAATCAACAGCCTTCCAACTATACCTCATACCCCCCGTACACACACATACACACACACACACACACACACACACACACACACACCAACTGAACCCCTCAATCACCCCACCCCATGTCACCCCCCAACCCCACCCTTACTTCCGTCTGTCCACATTCCCTATGGAAACAAAGGCCACTTCTGGAGGCCCCCTTTGGCTCCCGCAGGGGGGCCACTGACTCTCCACTGCTCGCTGTGGTCCTCCATGACAGGGGCCAGGAAGCTAGGGCCTCTCTCTCGCTCCCCAGGCCCCTAGATGTGCTGTGTATGGAGAGTTAATTATGATCTCTCACACACACACACACACAGATGACAGACACTGGGGGATCATTAGTTATATGAGCCAGACTTGGTCACCACCCATTGGTAAGATTTATCTCACATCAAGCTCACCGAAAACCACACAATGGACCGTCTGCCACTCCGTGTCTGACCACATGAGAATGAGAGAGAGAAAGAGAGAGAGAGGGAGAGAGAGGGAGTGAAAAGAGAGCGGGAGGGCGACATGGAGGGTATTGTTTTGACTGCCGCTTTGATCTCTTTAATATGAGAGCCCTGTTAAAAAAAAAAAACTCAAGGAGCTTGCAGTAGCTTCACCCCAGCTGTGTTAATATGCTGCTTTTTACAGCACACTTAGCAACAGCATACTACTCTCTCTCTCTCTCTGTTTCTCTCTCTCTCTCTCCTCTACTCTCTCTCTAACTCAGTCTCTCTCTCTCTCGCCTCGGTTCTTTGCTCTCCATCCGTCGAGTGCTGCATGAATTGCACTGCGACTGCCACAGCTGTGGATATGAAAATATCAAGGAGGGCGAATCAAAGCGAAGCGTGGAGGAGAGAATCTGGGGCTGAGACTCGTCCCCTTTCTACCCATGTAGGGCCTGTTTGAAATGTTCCCACCCTTTTGCCCCTCACTTCTCCAATATAGTGGCATGTCTGGAGCCAGGGAAACTCCATAGCCACCCCCGCGACCACACTCCTTCAGGCATGCTTGCATTGATGTGTGTGTGTGTGTGTGTGTGTGTACGGAGCTGTTCCCCTGTTTGATACTCTCTGGCATGACGAGGACTCCGTTAGACTTCAGACTTTCACATGGAGTGACAGCGACGTCACAGAGGCCATCACAAGCTTAACCCTTCACCTCTCTCTCTCTCTCTCTCTCTCTCTATCTCTCTCTATCTCTATTTCTCCTACAGTGGTGACACAGAGGTAGCTGGAAGAAACACTAGCTTTCAATCTTCTCCTCTTTCCCCACATAGGCCTTCCTCAGTCTGAATAGGGTTGCAGGTGTGTGTGTGTGTGTGTAGTGGGGAGGCCTGGTTCTGTGTGTGGATGTGTGGTGGCACAAAGTGTGCTGTGGTTGGCTGAGGCTTGTGGTTTGACAGGGGAGCGTCGTGCGCTCGCGCGACTCTAAAAGAGAAGCTGCCGGCGCGTGTTAGGCTGACTGACTGTCGATGCGATGCAAGTGGAGACACGGGGGGAAAGAAGAGGAAGAACTGAGACAAGGGGAGAACGGGAGAGTCGCTCTTTCTTGTGCACCGCGTTGCCTTGCTTTTTTTCATCCTTGCACTCTCTTTCTCTCTCTCTTTCTCTGTCTGTCTCTCTCTCTCTCTCTCTCATTCTCTTATTATTTTCCCTCTTTTTCTGTGTTTTTTCTCCTCTTCTTCACATTCTTCTGTTCCCTCACTCTTTAATCTCTCTCTTCCAACTCATTGTTCATTCTCTTTCGTCGCTCCTGCTAATACAGTGCACACTATATGCAGGCGTGCTAATTGAGATACAGTATAGAGCACTGAGAGCTGGAATAGAAAATTTACTCATTTGTTACTCCTCCCTCACTTTTCTCTCTTTTTCTCTCCACTCCTGCACCCTTATCCCCTCTGTCTTAAAGAGCAGGAGAGGAGGAGGTGGGTCCATCCTGCCTATCTTGCCGGTCTGAATGGTGGTGACACATTGGGACACGTGACAAGCCTCAGTGGCCATGTTGACCAGGGCGGCTTGTGGGTGACGGTGTTTGAACAGCACACTTGGTGGGGTGTCACTTTGAGTGGGTCAACATGGAATATTGTGTGTGTGTGCGTGCTATGGTTTCTGCGCTGTTTCTGAAAAGGTTGACAGGATGTGGTGACAGTTGGTCTGTTTGTGTGTGTTTACTGTAATGTCTGGGAGAGCTTGTTAGCTGTGTATGTTTTTTTCCTTCTGTGGACAGTTTGCTTTCATGTGGTTATGCTTATCTTATATATTTGTTTATATGTGTGTGTGTGTGTTTGTATGCATTTGTGCCCATATCTGCAGGTGTGCCCATGGGTATGTGTGTTCATATGTTTACATGTGAGTGTTTTATGTGTTTTAGGTGGATGCATATGTGTGTGTGTGTGTGTTTGTGTGCGTGTGATGATGTGTCTTTGCGCCCACAAATCTAATGAGCTTCGACCAACACCCACCCCCCCACACACACACACACTCCTCCTCCTCCTCCTCTTCTGCTGTCTTTTATGGGGACGATGGCCTAATAAATGTTTTAGGGCCGAGATGCCACAATCCATCCCGACAGTCAAGCAGAGGGGCAGGGCCTGTGGTGCCGCACCTAGTCTGCGTAGGATAATGTGTCAGGAAGGGATAACACTTTCCCTGGGGGGTCATAGAATTGGGGACTGACACATCATTTTTCACGATAATTTGGAGAGGGAATAATTCTGGAAGTGAATGATGATGATGATGTGGGTTATGCACAGTATCTCTGGGAATACAAGGAGCTTGCTGGGAAGAAGGAAAGCAAGCAGGCTATATATTTATATATATATAAATATATTTGTCTTGTTTATATTAAATAAACAAGCATCTTCTGTCTGTAGGTTGGAGTGTGTGTGTGTGTTGGGGGTGTATGGACATGTGTTTTTTGTTGATTGTTCTTGCACAGCGCACTGATGCACACATCCTGTTTAAAAAGCCTGGAGTGTCTGGTCTTGTTGCCACGGATTTATTGCATTACATTACCCAAGTGTTCCATCAGGCCATTTACCCAGCATGCCTCTGTGTGCGTTAGGCCCATGCTGACACCCACAGCGCCCGCCCTCTGCCCCCTAGAGCCATAAATCACACACACACACACACACACACACACACACACACACACACATGCTAAGCTTAATCCGGGAAGTGTGGCTGGTTGACCAGAGGGAAGTGTGCCTGATCTAACACGTATAGGGCAGGAGAGGATGAGTGTGTTAATGTTTCTGACCTGATGTTGTCAGCTTGTGTGTGTGTGTGTCTTCATCCACTTAAACCTCTGCCTCACTTATCATCCAGACAGACAAGTTGTTGATAAAATTCATGTTTACACATCTAGACATACACACGCACACACACACACACACACACACACACACACACACACACACACACACACACATACATACACAAAGATAAATATGCTTACTGTAAGCATACCCCCCCAACACACACACACACACACACACACAAACCCAAACACACACAAAATACTCCACACATTAAAGACTAAAGCCCCAATGAACACATGCTCTAGACTTAATTGTGATTTCTTTTTAAACACAGAGTGACTGGCGGAATCTCATTAGCAGACTCACAAAAAGTGTTTAACATCTTTTAGAAACTCCTCTAAGCTCCACACCCTTTGCCTGTCTGTGGCCATCTAGAAGCAGATGAAGTATGGCCCAGGAACTCTTTGTGCCCCGCTAACAGAGAGGCAATTATGGGGAGCGAGTGCAGAGGAGACGAGAGGGAAGGAAAGGAGGAGAGGAGAGGACCGGGGTGATGACGGAGGGAGGGAGAGAAGGAGGGAGGTATCCGGGGCCGAACTCGTTTATGCGGCGCGTAGGTTTATCTTGTTCTCTCCTGCCCTCACACAGTTTCCCACTTATTTTATTTAATACTGTGGAATGAGGACCTTTTGAGGATAAAGAAAAAGGAAAAAAGGAGGAAAGAGAAAAAAGAGAGAGAGAGAGAAGGAGAGGGGAGGCTGTGAGCAGAGGGAGCTGCTATCTCCCCCTGTTCTTAATTTATTCCTTTCCCTTTCACACTTTTGTGCTCTTTCAAGCCACTTGAAAAACTAGTTAGTGTGTCTTCTTGTCTGCTGCCTCGCCTGGCGCACAGGCCTCTGGCAGGGGTGTGTGTGTGTGTGTCTGTGTGTGTGTGTGTGTGTGTGTGTGTGTGTGTGTGTGTGTGTGTGTGTGTGTCACACACTGTATGTGTTGGACATGCTTGTGAAAGCATGAGTGAGTGTTTGCAAATTTATGTGTGTGTGTGTTTGTGTGTATGTGTGTGTGTGTGTGTGTTGTTTGCGTCTGCCTGCATCAAACTAATATGTTTATACGTGTGTGTGTGTGTGTGTGTCACCCAGGAGTCCACAACAGCTGTGCCTGTTGTGTGTGTGTGGTGTTTGGGGCGTAAAAGGGTCTGAATGTATACACACACTTCTCTATAGTGTCCATAACTCAAGTCACAACTCCTCTGTTTCCTCTCCCTTTTCCTCCCTTGCTCTCTTTATCTCCCTCTTCCCCACCCCTGGTGGACATCTGTGTCTCGGGCACACGGCTTACATACACAAACACACACACACACACGCACGCATGCGCGCGCACACACATGCACACACATACACACACACTGTGCCATTCATTCTGTACATCACACAGCTCATCAGAGCTTTCTGCCTCATATAGCAAATTCTCATGGCAAAGGTGTCAGGTGTTCGTGTGTGTATTCTGTTCAGGTGTTTGTGTCGTTGTCTGTGTGTGTGTGTGTGTGTTGGGTTCATAGGGAGCATAGCAGCATCCATCTACACTCCCACCACTACCCCATCACCAAACTCACATGTGGCCAGCACCATGGCAACAAGCGCACCTGATCTCCAAGAGGGGCCTGTTCATTTATCGGTTTACTGAGACAGGATTGGACACTAGCCAAGATAATCACATTTCACGTTTGCCTTGATTTCCTGCCCCCCTGACCTTACACACACATATACACACATTGACACACACACACGCATGCATGCACACACACACACACACACACACACACACACACACACACATGCCCCTTTCGATCGCTCATCGGCTGCATAAGTGTGTCATTCTTTGTGACCTGTGGAGTTTTTTGGCACCAGATGTCTCCAGCTGTCACCCACTGGAAACATATGCTGGGTGTTTGTGACTGTGTGTTTATGTGTGTGTGTGTGTGTGTGGGCAGAAACACACACTGACACACATGCCTTTTGTTATTGTGCATCTTCGTTTTTGTGTGGCTGTATGCACAATACTCCCCTGCTTCCTCCCTCTCTCTCTCTCTCTCTCTCTCTCTCTCTCTCTTTCTTGTTTCTGCTGTGCCATCTGTCCCTAGGCTCAGTCTCTGCTGTAGTGAGACAGTAAGTGTAGAATGCTGCACAGACTCTCTCTCTCTCTCTCTCTCAATTCAATACAATTCAATCCAATAGAGCTTCATTGGCATGACAAAAATACACATTGCGTTGCCAAAGCATTTCTAGTTGTACAAAGTACAAGTAATGTGTACACAAAAGTGTGTGTGTGTGTGTGTGTGTGTGTGTGTGCATACATGTGTGTGCATGTGTGGATGTGATGCATGTGTATTCAGGTGTGTGTGTGTGGGTATCTATACATGGCAATATGTATCTGTGTTAGTGATTCTTCATGCACTTCATTCTCTCTGTCTTTCCATCTTCTCTGAATGCCATTGTTGTTGTTCCTCCAAATGCTTTACCCCAAACGCTCTGTTGTAGCAACTCACCCCAGAGAGAGAGAAAGAGAGAGCGAGAGATAGAGCGAGAGAGAGGGAGAGAGAGAGAGAGATAAAGAGAGATAAGGAAAATAAGATGAGAGGAGAGGAGAAAAGAGCATCTTCAGATCATCTCTTGGCTTCCATGCGTTTTAAAGGAGTGCTAATGGCAGGCTAGTGATTGACTTTAAGAGGTGTCCTTCCTCTGGAGCTGGAAGCGAGGATGACATGAATGGGCCTGAATGCAACGCCGTTTTTTTCCAGGGCCTTGCTATTCGTTATTTATAGCCGCTGCGCCCGCCTTCCCGCCTTTTTCTCTTTCCTTTTCCTTCACTCTTCTGTTTGGATTTCATGCATGAAAATGTTTTTGTTTTGTTGTCTTCAATAATTTAGTCTATCCCTAGCCGTGGATGCCAGGCTGTATCTGTGGCGAGAGAGGATCTCCTCCTGTCAACCGGATCGGTTCCGCATCATGCTGACAAGCCTGTGTGTGTGTGCGTGCGTGCGTGTGTGTGTGTGTTTATGCATGAGGTATGCACACTAGGTTCTGTTGTTTCAGGAAGGCCCTTGTGATGTGAGTGTGTGTGTGCAGAACCCTTGTGTGCAATGTATGTGTGTGTGTGTGTGTGTTGGTGTGTGTGTCTCCTTGTCTGTGGTTTTTGCATGTGTGTGCTGTGTGTGTGTGAAAGAGAGTTGAAGTAAAATTGCATCATGCATTATTTCAGGGGAGACCTGCAAGTGTGTGTGTGTGTGTGTGTGTGTGTATATGTTGTTCCAGTCTGGGACACCCTTGATGACGTGGGAGAGGGTATCCCTGGGAGAAGATGGCGGCTGAAACTCAACCATGGCTGATCTTTTTTTTAAATAGTAAAAATAGTAAGAATATTAATTCATAATATAAAAGTAAATAACATGCTTCCACTGCATTTCCACTGCTGGTGTAGTTCTAGTGAGACACAGGCACGACGCAGGGCCCCTAGCATAGGAAAAAGCCCCACGCGTGGTGACTCACGGCTGGGCTTCCACCTCCACTGCCGAGGTGAGAGAGAGAGAGAGAGAGAGAGAGAGAGAGAGAGAGAGAGAGAGATATGGTGGAATAACCCCTCCTCCCTCCGCCGTCACCGCCACTGCCTGCTCATCGCCTCAATGCATGAGTGTCGCCGTGGTAACAGTGCACCTCAGGGACGTGGGCAGAAGAAAGGTGAGTGTTGTGGAGTTTCTAACCACAGGGACCTCACAGGGGAGGAGGAAGGTGGTGGAGTGTCTGTCTCTGTGTGTGTGTGTGTGTGTGTCCACATCCCTGTATGTTTGTGTGTTACTGCCGGGGTTCCCTTTCCTCAGTGGCTGTCCCTGTAGATATTGTAGACACGTGCCAGATTGAAGAAAACATCCTGTTTACCCCACAGCCCCCACAGACACACACACACACACTGCTCCCCAAGCCAATCTTGTTTGGTGGAAACACTGTTTACATTCCACCATTATTTGTGACATTATAAATGTTATTGCATTTTTTTGCGACTCTGTGGTTGGAACATGAAGTTGTTGTTTTGAAAGGATTGCACTTGGAGTGAACTTTAGTAGGTCAGTTATTATGCTGAATTTGTCATAAACTTTTCTCAACATGCAAAAGAAAAACAGTAAGTTAGTGTATTCACCTCCAAAGCTTCTGAAATCCAGAGTTTCAAATTGTTTAAAACCAAAAATTCAACAGTGAAAGCTACTCGAATGAAACTGGGGTGGGGGGGTGGGGGGTTCACATGGAAATCCCAAGAGTGTGGTTGCTTTAGCAGTGCAGTCAGCTATAAGCGGTTCAACAGGTTGCCTCCAGGTTTGTTGTCTTCTAACAAACTCACGTCAGGCCCCGTGGGTCTCCCTGCAGGAGTGTTAGGTAGCTAGGTATGACCAGGCTTAAAGGAGTGAGAAGGAGAGGGGGGAAGGAGAGAAGCTGATCAATAGCCTGGAGATTGTGTGTATGTGTGTGTGTGTGTGTGTGTGTGTGTGTGTTTGTGTGTGTGTGAACACCCAGGCATGTTTCCTAGCCATGTTGATAATGGCAGAAGCAGCCTCCTGCAGGAGATAAGTAATTCAGCTGTGGCAGGATAAACACTGTCACATCACGGGAGCATCCATCATCCCAAGCTAAGAGGCTGTTGACAGTGGCCAGGTTGATTTGATCATTTTTGGACAGAGGGGTGGAGAGAGAGGTGGAAGAGGAGGATGAAGAAGATGGAGGGAGGGAAGGAGGAAGAGAGATGTATGGGTGTTCATTTTGGATCTTCTATCTTAGAGTTGCTGTATAGTTGTCCAGACTTGAGACTGTGTGATTTGTAGCTTTTTGTCTCCATGGTGGTCACAAATGATTAGTTTCATGTCTCGCCTTGTGGACACACACATACAGACAGACACACACACACACACACACACACACACACACACACACACACACACACACACACACACACACACACAGAGTGAGCTTCTCTATCCCTCAGGGTCAACAAACCCAGTGAGGCTCAAGACGAGATGCTTTGAGTCTGCTCCATAAATCCTCTGCGAGAGTAACCCACCTTTCCCCTTATGGGTGTGATTTCTTTCATCTGGGGCGTCCATCAGTCCCAAAGTCTGGTGCTCTGACCATACATCTCTTACCTCCACAGACACTAAACCCCATCCATCCTCTCCAGTCAGCCTCTTCCCACCTCATCTGTCCTGACCAATCCCACCAATCCCTCACCTTACCCCACCTCCACACACACACACGTGCACACACACACTCACTCGCACCTTGCCATCTCCAGCTGTGCCTCCCCCTTACCTGGAAGCCCCCATCATCTTCACCATCCTACTCAATAGCAGACATCTGCGGGGGTGGCTTGATTGAAGTGGCTGTAGCCCCCTGGAGCCATGGAGTTGTGTGTGTGTGTGTGTGTGTGTGTGTGTGTGTGTGTGTGTGTGTGTGTGTGTGTGTGTGTGTGTGATGAAGCTCCTATCTCTCCCTGCACCACAGTCTGAACCCCCCTGCTGCATGCTTGCTGTTTGAGCACAGCTTCAATGTCTGTGTGCAGTCAGGGGTTCAGGCTTGAGGCACATGGAGGAATTTCTCCCCAGCCTCTGCTTGCTGGTAGAGATGAGAGTGAGGTGTGGTGCATAGCATAGCATGTGTGATGCTATGTGGTTCACAGTTGCTTGATAATGCCTCAGAAATCAATAGAGGATGAACAGCCGTGCTTGTACTGCCCGACTTGATGATGTCTGTGGCTGTTATTAACCGCTAGATGTGCGGTTAGCGCGGATGGGCTGATAGCCGGTGTGACTCATGCCGGCTCGTATTTGCTCTTTGATGTGGCCAGGCTCATCCGTAATGCCGAGGCCGACGCTCATTCCCATGGTGACCAGCATCCCTCCGCTCATTTATTCCGAAAAGGTCCTGCCAATCAGTGTGTGTGTGTGTGTGTGTGTGTGAGCGTGTGCGCTGATCGCCTGCCCCTGCAAACTGCACTCATTAAGGTGTGTTGCACCAGCCGAGCTAAAAATATCCCACCCCGGCGCTGGGAGCGACTAGTCTAATCCAGCCAAGTTGGCGAGGGGCGAACAACACATTAGTGCAGAACCCTCCATGATTAGCCCAGATACTATTCAACACAAGAACAAGACCAAGCATACTAGTAATATTTCATATAATATCGACCTACTCTCGGCAGAAGAATGTATGGTCCATACTTCTATACTCCTCCCTATTCCAGTATGTCCACTATAGCTCATTGGTTTAGCTATGGCTGCTTGTAGCTGCAGCCCCTGTAGGATTGACTGTGTTCTTTCTACATGCTGCTGCAAACACTCGTGCTCTGGAGGTTGCCGGCACTGCTCAGGGGAGCACCAGTGTTCTAGTTCTGGAGCGTTATCGGACTTGGTGTTCCAGAGAGGTCCCAGTGGCAGTCAGGAGAATGTCACAGTTGGGAGTTAGAATCCTGTTCGGTTGTCGGTTGGGTGACAGGAAGCGATATGCTATCCTTGGTCGGGTTAATAAATGTGGACTCGGCCGACCGCTGGTCAAACGTGTTTTGCTGCTTTTCCTCCCCTCTCTCCTCTGAGCAGAGTGGGCTGGGCGATTTTTCCATATTTATGAACGTCGAAACAGCAAAAGTCTCGGGAGATCAATTAATAGTTTGCAAGAGAAGGCAGTGTGCCGGCGTTTATTGAACCTCGGAAAAATTGCCTGTCTTAATGGCTCACGCTCGAACGCGCCAGCAGGCCCTTCTTAATTTGGAAGAAATATCTCTAAACAGTTTTTTGGTCGTGCCCAGTCCAAGGCTTTATACATCTCCTCTTCCCCTCGTCTTCATCCTGTGATTCAGGTCAGTTCAGTCCTCTGATAAGGATCTGACTGTTTTACCAGCACTAAAGCACTGGACTTAACAAACAGAGACCATTAATCCCAGGCAGGGGGAAGAAGCTGTTTGGCTGCTTGGCACGGCCATGCCCTTGTTGTTATCACTCACCACTTCGGCCGCAGCTAATTTGGGCAAGAGGGAGCGTGGCCAGGGCCGACCTTTGGCACTGGCACCAAACTGACTCTAGTCCCCCCACTGCTTTAGCACAAACACCAACATGGCTGACCCACATAAAACCAAATGGACTTGGGTTGTGAATGGGCTTGGGTTGTGTTGTGTTGTGTTGTGTTGTGTTGTGTTGTGGGGCACTGGCTGGGTGCCTGCAGTGGGGTAGGGGGATGGACCAGGTTCCCCTGAACAGGCACTGGGAGCCAGGAGTCATGCTCCAGCCCCTAGCCCCTAGCCCCTAGCCTCTAGCCCCTAGCCCCTCCCTTCTCTCCTGTGGAGTCATGCTCCAGCCCCTAGCCCCTCTCCTGTGAAGTCTTGTGCCCTTTGAGGAGTGGAGGTGGTTTAGATGGCATGGGTGACTGTTGCTTTGTGTGCTTTGTGACTGTTGTGTGATGGGGGTATGGGGGGAAGGGGGATACCAAGGTTTGTGTACAGGTGATGCCCTTGCAAAGCTCAGAAGCTGGGAACTAGCACTGTCCAGCTCACTAGCTGAGACCTGAACAGTACCACAGAGTTGTAGACTTCTATCCCTCCCTTTTTTCCTCCTTCTGTCTCTCTCTCTCTCTCTCACTCACTCTCTCTCACTTTCTCTCTCCATCATTCTCTCCTCAGCGGGATGGTGGGAGGTGTGAAGTGGGGTTCACTGACCCTGAAACAGTCACAGTCACTCAGCTCCACCTTACAAAACTTACACCATCCATGCCTACCGATACAAACCTCTGTATGTGCATGTCTGTGTGTGTGTGTGTGTGTGTGTGTGTTTGTGCTGTATTTGCATGCCTGATTGTGTGTTGAACTAAGCAGATAGTGCTTGCCGTGCACCACTCTCACCTGTACACGTGTTTTCCCCTTTGTGTTTTGTCCGCCATGTTCGGGATGCTGTAGCCCATCTGTCTCCTTCAGGCGCAACAAGACCGACTGCTGTTCCTTTTGCTCTCCAGTAACTGCAGTACAGGACACCCTATTGTACCACCACTCCACACGCGTCTGCTGCAGCATTCTCTCTCCCTCTCCCTCTCTCTCTCTCTCTTTCTTTCTCTTTCAATGCTGCAGTGGATTAGCGTCTTGCAGTATATGAGAATAGAGCTCTGTGTGTGTGTGTGTGTGTGTGTGTGTGTGTTTGTGTGTGTGTTTGTGTGTGTGCGTTTTTGCTGGGCTGGGCTGTTCCTTTATGCTGTGCATCACTGAACTGAGCTGAAGCCCCGGTTTCCTCCACACCAACACCCCAATGGGAGGCAAGGGAATAAAGAGAGAGAGAGAGAGAGAAAGAAAGAGAGAGGGAAAGTTAGCTCTGTTGTGTTTTAGCCTGCGGCCATCACACAACTCCAGCACACACACAAGATTCCACCCTGCTCTTGCTTTTGCTCTCTCTCTCTCTCTCACACACACTCACATTCTGTCTCTCTCTTTCTCTTCCCTGCTGTTTCACACCTTTAAAGAAATACTGCAGGAGCCGTAGTAACTTCACACCAATTAGGAATGAGTAAAACACTGAACATGAGGTGGAGTGTTGGTGGAGGAGCACGTCTCTTCTCCTGTGTGGCTTAGTGGCTCCAGTGGCTGTCCACCTCCATTAGGCCCTGCGTGCGGCCCAGAGGTCAGGTGGCTCTCCTGAAGCAGGAGCAGGGAGGAGCCAGGGCGGCAGGGGCGGCTGAGACAGGGCTGGGACCACAGGCAAGCAGAGCTCTGTTTACAACCATGGAAAGAGAGAGAGAGAGAAAGAGGGAGAGGCAGGGAGAGAGAGAGAGAGAGAGAGAGAGAGGGAGAAGGGAAATCAGCCTAATGATCTCACCTCGCTGACTCTGCCACTGGCTCCCCCCAGACTTACCATGGAACGAGAGATACAGAGACAGGGGGAGTAAGAGAGACAGAGAGATGGAGGGAAGGTAGAAAAAGAGGGAAAGAGGCAGGGGAATAAACAGATAGAGTGAGAAAGACAGAGAGGGCAGGAGGAAGGGAGACGAAGGTGAGGATCGAGATAGAGATAGAGAGATAGAGTTAGACAAGTGAGGAAGGGGAAGATAGAGGTTGAGGGACAGACAGACTTTCATTAAAGCTCTCTGCCTCCTTTGCTCCCTCTCCTAACACTGCACCTGATCCCTGTGTTAGCTCTGCGCCAAGACGCTTCCTCACGTCACACACTCTCACCAGGGAGGGAACCACCGAGAGAGAGGGAGAGAGAGGGGGGAGGGGGGATGAGAGGAAGAGGGAAAGAGGGGGATGGATGGAGCAGGAGAGGGAGAGAGAGGAACTATCTTGACAAATAAACAACTTTGCCCAGGCTGATGCGAATTATTCAGGATTGTCAGCCGTGGCGCTACAGAAAACAGCCAACAAATTACAAATTACGCCATCAGGCCCACTGGAGTGGAATTGCCAGACTGACTGGCTGGCTGACTGGGGCCTCTCTGCCTGCCATTGCTCAGAGCCAGCTTGTAAATTAAAGGCATGTAAATCTGTCTTTAGCTCCATTAGAAACACATGTTTTTTTCCTCCTGCCTGGTTGATCTTTTTTCTGTTTCCCTGTAAAAGCTGTCAAATTAAGTCAAATATACTCGAGGAAAAGTTAACCTTTGATTAGATATGCAACAAATATTTCCTCATTAATAACCTGTCTGCTATCGGGGAGGAAATCAGAGCTGGGAGTCAGTGGGGGATTTATGGGACGCTGAGGTGGAGACTAGCAGAGCAATCGACTGTGTGTTTGTTGGATCTGCAGAATATGGAGTTATTAGTGTAATGGTGTGTGTGTGGGTGTGTGTATGTAGGTGTGTGTGTGTTCCACAGGCAAGTTCTGCACCTGCACTTGTTATGGATGAGATAGAAAGACAGAAAGAGAGTATACCTGGGCTCAGCTGAAGACACACACACACACACACACACACACACACACACACACACACACACACACACACAGACACTGCACCTGCCATTCCACCTCATCTGAAGCCAATGTGGCAGTCTCTCCCCCACCAGCCCCTCCTCTCCCTATCCCTCTGGGTACTGGTACTGAGGCCAAAGTCCCTTCAGCCGTGCTGAGCGGAAGAGCCACAGGTCATGTGTGAGCCGTATGCTCTCCAGACTGGGGCCTCCATGTGTCCCAGCATGCACCTGTCCCCCCTCCCTTCATTCAGCAGTCACTGGTGACTCACTTGTGTCACAGCGACCACTAGAGGCTAAGAGGTCAGCCTCTAGTGATTTTTTTATTCTCTCTCTCCCTCCCTCCCTCTCTCTCTCTCTCTTCACTCACTCCATCCATCTCTCTAGCTCCCTGTACAGGTGGATATGACCAATCTTGGCCTATTTAAATGGGCTGTTCCTAAAATAGCACACACACACACGTGTGCAAGCGTGCCTCGCATTTCAAGCCTTTGAAATAACCCAGTTAGAAGTGTGTGTGTGCGCAGCGGCGAGCCACAATTTGTCATTTCTATTAGTGGACAACTATCTAGAGTAACGGGTGCCCCAATGCTCTCTCTCTCTCTCTCTCACACACACACACACACACACACACACACACACACGCACACATATCACTGTGAAAAATGACTAGCACATAAAAAACACGAATAGGTTAGTTAACCTTGAGACTCCGTTAGCACCCTGTAGCCACCACTTCCAGTGCGGTTGCCATGGCAATGTGGTCCTCCCTCGGCACAAAGTGGTCGATTCTCTGCTGCTGTTTTCCTTCCTGTCTTCATCAAAGTTAAAGCAATGGTGTGTGTGTGTGTGTGTGTGTGTGTGTGTGTGTGTGTGTTTGTGTGTGTATATGTGTGTTTTAGGGGAAATGATGGTATATGTCACTTCTCTGTCTTCCACGTCACAGACTACTGACATCTGACAGGTGCACACACAAACACCACTGTCTCCACGGCGACACACAGCCGCTCGGCTGTTTCTGGGCGCTCCAGATAATGTGACAGGAAGCATATGGGGGGGGGGGCGGTAGATAAACATGACACACTCTCTCTCTCTCACACACACACACTCACACACACACACACACTCACTTGTTTGCTTCACACCGATTGTTTCCTTACCTGTCTTTGTGTTGATGACATCACTTTGATGACATCACTGTGTGAAGCTTATGTAGTCACTGATTTGAGATTTGATAAGTCACAATGGTAATGAAAACAACCATATGCCTTTTCACATGTACACACACATGCACGCGCACACACACACACACACACACACACACACACACACACACACACACACACACACACAGAGGTTGTGTAAATAGGGAAATCATCTATATTTGTAGGTATCGACTATCACCTCATATAGAAATGCACTACATACACACACACACCAGTCTCTGTGAACGGTCTGTTCTGTTTTCCTAGTGGCTAGAACACACTACACAAACACACTACTGCTGTGTTTATCGCACACTGTGTGACAAGCATTTGTGTGTGTGTGTGTGTGTGTTTGTGTGTGTTAGCTCCCTCTAGTCTCTGCTTCATGTGCCTGTGGAGCTTGTGAGTCTCTCTCTCTCTCTCTTTCTCTCTCTCTCTCTCTCTCTCTCTCTCTCTCTCTCTCACACACACACACACACACACACACACACACACACACACACACACACACACTCACACACATGCATTTGGATCCCCTGCATCCCACTGCATTCTCTAGGCTTTCCCTAGCTTTCTTTTCTTTCTTTCTTTCTCTCTGACTCCCTCGCTCTCCCTGTTTCTTTCTCTCTTCCCCTCTCTCTCTCCTCACTCTCTCCCCCACCTGAGTTTTAGTCAGAGTGAGTCTCAACATTACGTGTCTTACACTGGCATTCCTGCCAATGATTACAACAATTACTGCCAGATTTTCCTCCTCCAGCAACCCCTCCCCTCCATCCCTCCTCCTCTCCTCCTCTTCTCTACAGAAGGGAATGAGGGAATCCGTGCCAGAGTTTTATTTGCTGGAACGCCACAATGCATAATGTTTAATTACAACTAAGCAGGCTGTACTTGTTTAATCTCTTCCTCAGAGCATGGTGCAGTCATTTGTCTATGTCCAGCCCTAAAGAAAAGAATGATGGCTTTCCTCAACACTGTGCGGTGGCAGCATGGTTTGTGCTGTCCGTGTGTGTGTGAGTGTGTGTGTGTTTGTGTGTATGTGAGCGCGCTTGTGTCTTTGAAGAGAAATGGCTGATGTGCCATTTGGATTGTCTCTGTTGGGTCGATTTCAGAAAGTGTGATGTGCAATCCTGGTTTGGAGAGAACTCTCTCTCACACACACATACATACACACGCACACACACACACTTAGACACACACACAGACATAAACACACAAACATACTCATGCACAGAGAGAAAAGAAGATTCCTTTCCTATACATGTCAGCCCCTGCAAAAGTATTTGAACCACCACAACCTGGATGACATTAACCACAGCTGAACACAGAAATGACAAGAACAACAGTGCGAGAGATGCAGAGATTTGTTCAAATCTCAGATGACAAAACAAAAGCTGCTGAGTGGATGCTGTTAAGCAGGGTTTGTTCAGTGAGACAATTTAACAAAAATCAGTCACAGTCAGTCGCTGATTTGTCCTCTATTTTCTGTTTTTTAACACCCCATCCTTTAGCACAGTGCACAGAGAGACAGAGAGTGTGTTAATCGCCTGGCTGTTCCTCCTGCTTGAAAGTGCCTGGTGCACTAATGCTAGGCATTCAGTGTTAATGGGCCCTAATGGATGTGGAGAGGTTGGGACAAGGGCCCACAGAAGACACGCTTAAGGGTTAAAGCCAGCTGCTCTGTCCCTCTCTATAGCCCTGAAACACAGGCTTTGGCTCAAAGTCTCGCACCTCTCTCTTTCTCTCTCTCTCTCTCTCTCTTTTCCCTTTCTCTTCCCCTCTCATCCATGCACTCATTCTGAGTCTTTTCTCCCCCCCCCCCACCTTTTCTCGGTTTGGTATGAATAAATGATGAAGTTTCATACCTCAGTGACCCCGAGCGCATTTTACAAGTTCATCAATCACGGCCCCCTCCCTCTTATGAGGAGCAGATGTCGAGGGGTGGGTGGGGGTGTGATGAGGTGCAGCGGTTTCAGGGGTACCCCTCTCCACGGAGTGACAAGCTCTGACCTGTGCTGCCCCGTGTAATAATGCTACAACAGAAGAGTGGAGAGAGAGAGAGAGATAGAGAGATGAGTAGAATGCATTTGTTCATATTATGTATCTGCATGACCAAACAGAGATAATATTGGGTGAAAGTGGTAGGTGTGTGTGTCTGTGTGTCTGTCTGTGTGTCTGTGTGCGCACGTTACCTGAGTGTTTATGTGTGTGTGTGAGTGGTGGAGGTTTAAAGTGAACGAAAGAAACAGAGCACAGCAAAGCAGTATTGAATGCGCATTTCATACACGAGGGATCATTGATTTGCTGAGAATGCAAAGCTTTTGCTGAATTGTTGGGAGAAACAGGCCTTTGAAGTTATGAAAACACACACACACACTCCCACGCTAAACAGCTGGGCAGGCTTTGCTTGGGCTTGCGCTTTTAAAGTAGTTGGCAAAAAGTTTGTGTGTGTATGTGTTTGTGTGTGTGTGTGTGTATGCACGCATAACTGTGTCCTGCATCAGAACACAAATGACAAATGAAGTCCAGGTCCAGTCATTGTCTGTTCTGTCACAGTCAAAGGTTCCATCAGCATTTGAATAAACAGCAATGAATATGTGAGTTTGTGTGTGAATGGATGAGTTTATGAGTGCAAGAATGACTAATGCACCATGACTCCCCTCTCTCTAGCCCTCCTCATCTGATCCATGTAATGCCTGTTTGATGAACAATAACTGCTTGAGGGAATCAATATTAATTCTCTTATCTGTAATGATTGTTTTATCTCATTGTGCACACAGGGGCTGTAGAGAAGTGTGTGTGTGTGTTTGGGGGACACACACATTTTCCACCTGCTGTTGTACTACTGTTACTATCTGTCTGCTGTGTGGGGGGAAAAAAAGAGGGAGAAAAATTTGCAAGGCAAGGCGTTCCCGTGCAGTTGTTTCACCCCGACACAATTTATTGAAGAAAAAAAAAGGAAATGGGGATGCTAGACACACAGCAATTTCACTGGAGGGGAGTTGTGAGCTTTGTTTGAAGAAGAAAGAAATAAAACTCAACCCCACCACCGACACAGAACCACCCCCGCCCCCCCAACCTCTTGCATTAATGACCAGCCAAACATCTCTCCTCTTCTCAGTCCATCTCCTCTTCTCAGTCCATCTTGAGGTGCTTGGCTATGCAAGCCTTAATGTGTTGTCTCCAAACTTCTATGCGGATGACGTATTGACTGTCTCAATCAATGCAGTAAGGAGCAGTAAGTGCGGCCCACTGTGGTTAATGGTGCCACTTAATGGTTGGAGGGAGGGAACCGCAGGCTTTAGGGATCATACAAGAGGAGAAATACCCATCATGGGGAGATGGAGAGAGAGAGAGGGATAGAGGGAGGGAGGGATGGAGGAGAGAGCATGCGTGTAAAGTGGTGTTAAAGCCTGTCTCGAAGGCTTCTTTGTATTTTAATGATTAATGTGCTAGCGAGCAGGGGGTCCTCTGCCTCATCAAGCTTGGCCCGTCCTTTCAATTCTCAGCCCCCACCCCTTTCTTTCTCCCCTTCATCCCTCTTTTCTATTCTTCCCCTCCTCACCCACCACCTTTCTTCTCTCTCTTTTTCTCTTTCCTCCTTGGTCCCTCCTTCCTTTGTCCGTGTGTTTGTTTTCATCGCCGTTTCATCACCCTCGTTTTGGCAGTGGCTGAGACATGAAACACATTCTAAATCAGGCGAAAGGGGAACGCAAACTCCCCTTTCCCCATCCAGCAGAACCATCCAACTGCAAAAGAAATATGTGGAAATTTTCATTTAAAAGAATGACAGCCTATACAGGTCTATTGGTGTTTTCGTATGCTACTAGCGTTGTGTCAGATGCTTTTAGAATACATTTGTACCTGAAGGAGTTGCTGACAAAACTTTTTTACGACTTTCCACCATGTCTGTGTTAGTTTAAACCTTGCAGAGCCACAGTGGAGCCTTCGGCTCATCTAGTGGCACGCCCGCCCACTAAAAGCCTCTGTGGCCCTTGGCAGCTGGGGTGAGGATGGAGAGCCATTTGGGCTCATCAAACATTCATCGCTTCAAAGCTTCCCCCTCAGGAAACGACTTGCCAGTGTTTTAAAACAGACTCCTGGAAACTTTAACCTTTCGCTAAGATACTGTACGGAGGGTGAGAAGGCAAGGGGGCGAGAAAAAGTGCTCTTTGGAGCACAAATCACCCACATTGGGACAACACAGGGTACTGAAGTGTATGTGTGTGTGTGTGTGTGTGTGTGTGTGTGCAGCCTGTCTTGACCCATTCCTGTGCTCTATACCCAGTGACTGCATGTGCTATTTTCATAGTCTGCAATGAAAGGGACCATATGCCACAAGAGATACATCACTGAGTCCTCAATTTATAGTTGCCATTTTGTATGTAAGACCAACCTGGGAAAGAGAGGACAAGGAGCAGCGGGAGGAAGGATAAAAAGAGATGGAACAATAAAAGTGGAAGAGAGAGAGAGGAAGAGAGTCGATCACTTAAACCCTTTAGCCCTAATCCAGACTTCCATATGGACCCAGTATATCTACTGCGAGTCTCCAGAGGCTGGGACGACTCCTGGTCTCAGGCTCATTGTTAAAGTGAGCTCATATCCAGAGATTTGAGGTTGAGGCGCTATTGAAGTGCTAGATGAGTGTTCCTGTGCCTGCAGGGAAGAGGCTGGTATCCCATTGGTGAAACCCCCATGCCCTTATATATCCACTTTACACCCTCCCTTATCCTCACACACACACACACACACACACACACACACACACATACACACACACACACACAGCAGAGCCATCCTTTCTGTATTGCTCCAGGGGATGCATCAAGCCCTTTAAGAGGGTCTTCATTCCCTCTTTGGAGCCAACATAGGCACCAAGGGCCCCCTCCACCAGGAAGAGCCCCCTCCCTAAGCCCCCTTGTCTCATCTGCTTGTCCCTGCACCCCAAGCACAGGGGATTCTGGGATAGTGGACACTATGACTCCAGGGGTTAAATATGTTATGATTGATGAGGTGGGCTATGTAGCCAGCGTCTGGCCCAGGCCATCGATTCATGCATGGATTATGCATGGATTTATTTCCCTTTTGTTTCCCCCCTTTTGTCTGTTGCCATAACAGACGTCACTCAATATTACAGCTGATATGGGGAAACATAAACTCAGAAGTTGATTGCTTTTCTATTGCTATTCCCACTGCATTGTGGGACAATAAGGTTTCCAGTGCGGTCCCTCAAAGATGCATGGCACTTTCAACAGAAGGCTCCGGAACACCCCAGTAATCCTATTGTAAATTTAGAGGAAATCCTATTAGACATTCTCAATTTTTCTTGCCTCCCTTTCTTTCCTATCGTTTTTTTTTTTTATTGTTATTCTTTCTGGCGGTGGATGGAGTGGTGGATAGGTAAAAGGAAGGAATGTAGTCTCTAGACTTAAAGCAGATTAGCCTGTGAGAGGAGGGATGTGACAATGCAGAGGCTGATCCGCCTTTTCTGCTCATAATGACTTCCTCTTCCTTGTCAGCGTCTGCGTTTGGAGAGAGATTTAAATGTTTTTGCTTCCTTTTTGTATTTTTCTTTTCATTGGTCTTCATTAGGAGGCTTGAATTGGCTTCGCCTTTTTTTTTTAGTAAACGGATGCACTTCAAGTTCTTGGCATGTATTCTTAAGGGCAGCTGCACTTCTTGGTTGAACCTGGGGATTCCTATTTGCTTTGCCCCAGCTTGGCTTGCTGGACATCTGGGGCCCCTAGTGCCCCATGTGGCCCCTGTGGTTTTCCAGCCTGGGCCCTGTCCTTTGAATGGGAGAAAAAAAAATTTAATTGAACAGGGGGGAGTCATTTGGCTTCATTTGTCTCAGCATTAGCCAACATGAGGGCCATTGTTAGCGCTCGTTTCTCCAGCACACTGGCCCCCCCTTTTCTCAACCCTGTGTTCATATATAGTGTCCATAGTATAGCGTGAGTCGTGTGGGAGTGTGGATGTTTAGGTTAGTTTTCTTGTGTTTTTTTTTTGTTTGTTTGGGGTGGTGGTGGTGGGGGGGGCGGGCGGGTTGTAGTTACCAAAGCTGGCCACTAATGACCGCTAGTGACATAGATCGAGGGAGAGAAGAGGAGGCAAGGAGAGAAGGGAGAGTCTAGTCTGCCTTCTCTTCTCTCTCTGAAGTCGCTCACAGATACTCTGTTTAATTGAAATGACCCCCTGGGGTCAGGCCAGTGACCGTAGCAATTAAAACTGCCACCATCCGCGGGGGGGAAGGATTGAGGTCACTGTTTGGAGAAAAGGAGGAGCGGTGTGTGTTGTTGTTGTGTGTGTGTGTGTGTGTGTGTGTTGGGAGCGGGGGGGATGGGTAGCGTAGCGTAGACGGCAGTATCCTTACTGTGATTAGAAGAGTTGAAGACATAGTGTGTGTGTGTGTGTGTGTGTGTCTGTCTGTCTGTCTGTCTGTCTGTCTGTAGGGGTGTTGTGGCCAAGTGTGTCCAACCATTTGCGAATATGTGTGTGTGTCCGAGTGTGTCCAAGTGTGTCCAAGAGAGCATATTTTGATGTGTGTGTGTTTGTGTGTGTGTGTGACAGAGGGAGCACCCCCATCCCTCTCCTGTGCTCGGCCACACGGGGGAAGTGGGTGGTGGTAGATAGCAGCTCAGCTTGTTAATATTTAAAAGGGTCAAGTGCACGTCTCCCCTCAGGCCGCTGAGCAGATTCTCTCTCTCTCTTTCTCTCTCTCTCTCCCTGTCACTCTTGCTCTCTCTCACTCTCTCGCTCTTCCTGCTCCGTGGTTCCTCACACATACATGAGCTTGTTGGTCCGCAGGGTCGGCCTGAGGCCACACATTAACCCCCCCCCCCTTTTCTGATCAGGCAGTGATCGGGACGCCACGCTTGGACAGATGTGCTCAGTGGTGCACACCTGACTTTTGACCCCTCATCTTTTATATGGACCTTGGAGAAGGGGTTCCACTGGAGGAGGGAGGAGGAGGCCTCACAACCAACCCACAGATCAAACCCAAATCCTGGCTTCCTTCTCACACTGTCCTCCCTTATCCCCTCCAGGTTTCTGCCCACAGCTACCTTATTACCATTCCACATGTATTGCTTGACTTGAGTAATAAGTTATTAATAAGATAAGGTTAATAAGTCTGTGGACATGGTTGATGGGTGGACGTAATACTTGCTTTTTGTTTTCATTTCTAGTTTCAATAGCTTTTTGTCCCAAATTTCTTATTTATTAAATTTTGCTTGCTGAATGTTTGATGCTACTAAAAAAACTCTCTAATTTGAATGAGACAGATAATTGTCAATTCCAAACATGTGTGTGGGGGGGTAATTATGAATTTGCATAATATTGAATTCACTTTGCAACAAGCAAACAAACTTGAAAACCCAGCAAATAGCAAAAAAAACCCTTGAGCAGATGCCCAGGTATATCATTAGTGGTGACCGCAGCTGTCTTGCCTTAATTATGGAGACGTTGTTGCTAAACTTCAGAAAAGCTCGCCTTTAACTTCCCGTGGCCTGACCATGTGTGTGCGGCTGGCCTCCCGAGGGAGCGTGGCATGTGACATGAAACAAACACACTGTATGGTTGCATACAGGAGTGGCAAGAGCAGTCAGGTCTGCTGTCTGCTTATGCTCATATTCAAATTCATCTCCCAACTGAGAGCTGGTGAGTGGGTGAGCAGAAGTGTAGACATCCCTTATTCCAAATTGAGGGGCTGACTTAGTCATACACAACAGATGGCCTGCTGCATCGCTCTCCCCCTCTTTCTCTCGCTCTCTCTCTCTCTCTCTCTCTCTGTCTCATTTTCTCTCTCACTCACTCCCCTTCTCCCTCTCCCTCCACCTGCCTCAGCTACTCTTCTCTCAGCCACTCCATTTCCATGTGCTGACAAATTTTCATTTCATTTTGCCTCACAATCTCTCTCTCCCTCTCTCTTTCTCTCTCCCTCTCTCTCTATTTCTCTCTCTCTCTCTCATTTCCGTATGTGCCCATCTCTGGTGTCAGCTGGCACTAGACCTACTCCTCCAAGCAGTGAGAGAGAGGATGAGGCCACCCAGTCCGTCTGCTCAGCTCAGTCCTGCGCTGTGTGTGAGAGAGTATAGCTGCTCCCAACAGCCCCCATAGCATTACAATACCAATACCAGTCCTATTTTTCAGCCACAATCAATCTAAAGGGTGTTCATGTGTTATGTGTTTGTGTGAAAGGGTGTGTGTGTGTGTGTGTGTGTGTGTGTGTGTGTGGTGCGCGTGCGTGTGAGTATACATGTAAGTGTGTGTGTGTCTGTGTGTGTGTGTGTGTATATGGTGGGGGAGGTATTGGGAGCATGATAGTATGGAAGTGATATATTTGCCAGACAATTTTGTTTTTCAGTCTTTTTTTGTGTTTGGTGCTTGTGTGTCTCTGTTCTTATCTCCTGCTGTCTGCATAGTCTACACTCTATGCATATATATCTCCTCTCTCTCTCTCTCTCTCTCTCTCTCTGTCTCTCTCTCTCCCTCTGTCAGCGGGCGTCCTCTGGCAGTGGTGAGATAAGTAGGCTAGTGTGATTTATGCAATCTGGCTGATGCATGGCGGTGGTGCAGTAGGTGTGTCTCTGAGGGAGGCCCCTTCCGATGTCATCACAGCCACCGCCGCCGCCCTCCGCATTGAGTCGTCCCCAAGACGAATGATTAACATACACCCTTTAAAGAGCACGCATTGATCATTTAGAGGCCATCAAACATGACGGGGGCCCTACTGGGCCGCAACAAGGCTTTTCGGAGACGCGGGACCGAGTTTGTCCCCGAGGCACGTAAAACACACAGAAATGAACATTTCACACAGCCCCCGATAGTCATCCTAGCAGTCTATGATCTGGGCATGCTCTGCTGCTCAGTAGCAATGGGAGATCTCCAGCCCTGTTTGATGTGGTCATATAGGCCTCAGATCTGTGGGTCTGTGCTATGCTATATCCAGGCTAGAAGCTTACAGAGTGTGGAGGAAATGTGGGTGTTTTTTTTTTTTTTTAAACACCCTATTCCATACTTGCTATCTCTATTTATGAGTCGCCTCTCAGATAGAGAATTGCGGCAGTGGTGTGAAAGAACACATGCACACACACACACACACATACACACACACACACAAAGTGCTTTAACAGCTCCCAAATATAGTCCCCCATCCCCACAGAGTGATATCCAAATGGAACTATGCAGCGCTCTGTCAGTTGCCTCACCTGGACACTGGTAAGTGCTGACACAAGACAAAAACGGAGACAACTGTGACCTTTCACAAAGCCGAGAGAGAGAGAGAGAGAGAGGGAGGGAGGGAGGAAGGGAGGTGGGGGGGAGAGATGGAGAGAGAGAGGGAGAGAGAGGGAAGAGAGGGAGACTGTCGCAGTCCTGCCCTGGTGCTTGTTAATGACTAGAGCTGGCTGTGTGGTGGACTGCTGCATTGGAATTTTTCACCTAAAATGCCACTATCTCCCTTCTGCGCTAAACGCCCACAGCAGGGCCACAGTCATCCTTTCTTAAACTGGCAGGAGCACCATACGGCTGCCTTCCTCCAGTGTCAGAGAGAAAGAGAGAGAGAGAGAGAGAGAGAGAGACAGAGAAAGAAAAAGAGAGGCTGAGTGAAAGAGGAAGAGAGAGAGTGTGTGGCAGAGAAAGAAAGAGAGAGAGACTGGCAGGCTGAAAGCGGGACAGAGAGAGATAGAGGGATAGCTCCCTAGCTCCTTAAGTCTGGATGCTTCTGTGTTTCTGTCTTTCTTCTCCATCCTATTATCATCTCTATCCCTCCATCTCTCATGAGCACTCCTTCACCCCCCTCAGGCCCCCTTTCTCTATTGTTGCATTGGCCAGGCTGTCGATATGTCACAAACAGCTGCATCCTCCTTGTGAAATGCGATATGAAGTATGCCTTTTCAGGCAGGGGACAAGCCATGCATCGTGGCGGCCGAATCCTAAAGAATGGCCTTAAATATCTCCCGCGAACACCCCTGCCACCAGCCTGATCAATAAATAATGGCGCTGAGCGTGGAGCTAACAGACTGTGTGAGCGAGGAGAGAGGAGGAGAAGAGAGAAGAGGTGAGGAGAGGAGGAGAAGAGAGAAGGGGAGGGGCACAGACACCAAAGCTCCAGCGTCACAGTCGGAGATGTCACCCGCCTGCCAGAGAGAGGGACGGAGAGAGGGAGGGAGGAAAGGGAAGTAGGGAGAGAGAGAGAGAGAGCGATGGTGGGAGGGAAAGAAAGAGGGGAGAAAACAGAAAGAATTTGGATGATTAATATCCCAATTAAAAAGAGGAAAGTGAAAGCGCGACATCCTGTTGTGCAACAAACAGAAAAAGGCAGAAAAAAAGAGGTGATGCAAGCAGAAAAATTGGATGAATAAGGGATGAGGGAGAATCCTCCAGATAGGGAGAGAGAGAGAGAAGGGGATGGAGAAAGAAAAGAAGTTGGGCTGTGAGGGTGACTGAAAGACAGGTAAATAAAAAGCCAAGAGAGAGAGAGAGAGTGAGAGATGGATGACTCCAGCCAGTCTCATCTCCAATTCCAGCATGTCTAGCTGTCAAACTCCCCTGAAGAACCCTTGACGTGGCAACATGTTCCCTGGTGCTTGATTCTGACAATTATGTTCAATCTAGAAGCTATTCCAAGCATTCAGCACATGCTGACCAGCATGGCTTTAGCCCTGGGATGACAGGTAATTGGTTTGGGCCTCCCTCAGATTAAAGAGGCTTGAGGTCTGTAGAACTTCCCAGAGCCCACTTCATATCCTAAATGCTTGAGAAGCTCCTTAACTAAACACACACATATTGGCCTCCATCAAGAACTAATCTACGCTAGAGTGATTTTTAACTGTCCCTTCTTCTCCCTTGATCATTAAGTAGTTTATGTTTATTTGGCAGCAATCTCTCGCTTTATTTCTCTCTCTCTATCTCTCTTCCTGTCTCCCTTCATCATCTTCTGCTTCTAAGCCTCACTGTCTCAAGCCACAAATGTCAGTTGTGACTCTTTCTAATGAAGCCCATCTGTTGCTTCCTGCTGAAGATGGCTATCTCACTGTTCGTTCCTTTGCTGTATTTGCCACTCTCTGTTGCTCTCGCTCTCTCTTCCCTCCCTCCCTCACTTCATCCTTCCTCCCTCTTACTCCTCTCCACCTTTTTCAGATTGTCAAGTGGAATTTGGAGTACCCTGTTTCAGCATCTCCTCTTAGCAAAGAATGGAGACTTTAGTGTTCACTCGACAAGTAATATCTGTGAATATAAAAAAAAACATCTGAGTGTGTGTGTGTGTATGTGTGTGTGTGTGTTTGTGTGTGTGTGACCCTCTGCAGCAACATGATAAGACAAATGTGATTGTCTCTGTTCTCATCCATCCTCTCTCGGTCTTTGCGAAAGCCATTGCTGGATTATTGTAGCTCTGTAATCCTGACTGACCAGCACACCTGTCCATCAGTGTATTATTCCAGACTAGCCTCTTGTGGAGGTAGCCCCTAGGGTATAAAGAATGAGTCATTTACCCCTACTTCCACCCCCCGCACGCACACACACACACTCTACA
>JAIFZK010000022.1:2762500-2770000 GCA_027481765.1 Tenualosa thibaudeaui
TTATTTATTTGTGGTATTTATTTAGCCGGCATTTTCTTCCCCACACGATTTCCTGGATGTGTTAAAAAAATAGAATTAAATTAAAACTGTTCCCTTGCATTTCTACAGTTCTGCAGATAGAGAGAGGGGGGGGGGCTCAAATACCTATGTGTGTGACTCAAATACCTTCCCCTCTTGCTATCGTGGATATCTTAAGAAGGAGCTCTCTGACCTTTTAGCATTTGCCTTTTACCAAATCACAGATGACGACAATAAGCGCTCAACGGAATATCAGTAATATTGTCGGTCCCAGTGCTCGTGAGAGCAGTGGCTGATCGGTGGCGTTGAAGAGATGAAATAGCACTTAATCTGTCAAGATTTGTCTGGAGATGACAGGAATGTGTGTGTGTGTGTCTGTGTGTGCGTGTGTGTGTGTATGTATGTGTGTGTGTGCGCGCTCAGGGAGGCATGTAAGTGCACTTCTGTCACTGGTTCTTTTCTCTCTTTCTTTTTCAGTTCTATTTGTTTTTTTTTTGTTTCTTTTTTTTCAGTATAACTGCTCCCTCAATGACTGTGTCTCTTTTGGCACCTCCCACCCTGGGGTGTGCATCTCCCTCTGTTAGCCTCCTTCTAAGAATACATGACTGTAGTCAAACAAGCCAGACCAGGATGCATAAACACACACACACACAGGTATGCAAACTTAGATAAATATACAAATGTACGGGCGCGCACACATACACTCTCACACACACACACACACACACACACACACACACACACACACACACACACACACACACACACACACACACATACACACACATGCCAACATGTATAAATAATCATATCCAGCATTGTAGCTACACGTTTAAACAGACATACAGTACGCTCTCTCTCGTACATGCACACACACACACTCACACACACTCACACAGTGACCCCCCCAACCCCCACCCCCACCCTCCTCCTCCCCTCTTTCCACGCGCTTCACTTCCTTGAGCTGCTGGAGTGTTTTCATAACCCTTGACTGCCTTCTCCCCCTTCTCCCTACCCGCGGGCATCACATACATAGACACACACACACACACACACACACACACACACACACACACACACACACACATTTCCCAGTGCAGAGTCACCCTACATCCCCCCCCCCCCACCTCCTTCTCCAGTGCCACCCAACAAGCTCTTCACTCTGCTTCGCTGATAGCTAATGTATGCTAATGTAGGCAAATTAAATGCGCAGGAAAGGAGCAGGCCGGGGTGGGCTGGGGTGGAGAAGTGTGTGTGTGTGTGTGTGTGTGTGTATGGGGTGGCACTAAGAACGAAAAAGTGCCACGTGTCCCCTGCACGCGGTGCGATGACTCGTTACCTGCAGGATCTGGCGGCCCGTACGAGGAGACAGGCAGGCAGCTGGTGCAGAAAAGGAGGGAAGGGGGAAGAGAGGGAGAGGTGGAGAGAGGGAGGAGTAGAGAAAAAAAGAGGCAGATGTTTCTCAGTTTGGAGGGGTGCGAGCTCTCGGGTGCTGTCTCAAAGCAGGAAGACAGGAAGTGTTTTCTCACCTGACACGTTCCGGTCCTGAGGCTCGTGCCTCCGAGGATGCTGGGAGTTCACTGGGTCATGTGTGTGGAGTTGAAGCCTCGTCTTTCATCCCTAAATAGCAGAAAACACTGTGTTTTATTAGATTCTTTTTTTACTCTCATGGAACTACAAGTAGTAAGGAATTCTTATTTGTCAGTGCATCACCATGGTAACAGTAGTACAACAATAGGCTTGTCACCACGGCAACAATCACACTACTAGCTGCGTTCAATCCTGACCTTACAGTGCTCTGAGGTGTCCATGTCCTCAGGGCTTGAGCGCAGTTAATAATAGGCACTCCATCTGCCTGTTCAAAATGCAGAGAGTGTGTGTATGTCTCTCTGTGTGTGTGTGTGTGTATGTGTGTGTGTGTATGTGTGCGTTGTGTGTGATTTTGTGCTGACTCAAAGTCTCTCAGCTCCATCACACTTCCCTGAGTGACAGTGCTAGACTCAGCAGGGTCGTGCTGACATCCACAGGAAGCTGCTCCCTGGCTCCCCACCCCTCTCCTCACCTCTATCTTAACCATGTGACCTCATAGGGATGAACTTCCTGGATGTCACTTTGAGCTGAGGTTTGTACTGTTGTAGAAAGGCTTGAGAGATAGTAAACAAATGGGTTGGGACTGTACCATTCATCTCCAAACAGGCAGTCTAGAGGGCATCTTGTCTCAGTCCCCTCCTTATCTATTAATGGTTCAGTCCTTGGCAGCTGAAGGTAGCTATCATTGGTCAACACCGACCAGCTGTCTTTTTGTAACCCGGTCGTCCAGGTGACTGTCCAGCCTCCCCTCCAAGGTGCCCGCATTCGTCATCCCCCTCCTCACAGTGACAATACACACACACACACACACACACACACACACACACACACACACACAAACACACAGGTAAGTAGCTCTTGTGGAGTACCACTGCTCTGGCATATTATCGTACACTGCCACGATATTTGCTGAAGTGCTGACGCTTTAGTCTGCCCTTAACTCATCGCGTTGCTATCACATCTCCACCACTTTTCCCCCTGAAGGAAGTTTCTGATTAAACTGTCATCGAAAGATATAAAAGCTACATAAATCATTCATGGATTGATTTTTTTTTCTTTCGCGCCCTCCGCCTCCTCCTGCTATCTGTCTGAAAATGAATATGCAGTGTGGCTTGCATGGGTAGGTGACACCCTTTGAGAATCTCAACGCCGCTGTGAGAGCCGAGAGGGTCCATTTTGGATAGTTGTGGTTAGGTGTCTTCCAGAACTCCCTGTACTTCAAGACAAGATAGACTTATATATATGTGAGGAAATGACATCTCCCTTGGCGTTGCTGCTTAAGAGATTGTACCTCCCTTTGTTAATTATGTATGACCATCATTTCTTAAGCCGGATCATCCTGAGAACAACAAGAAAAAAAAACTCTATAAACTTCTATGCATTATGCAGGATGGCGATGCCAGCTTTGCCTAGCATGCAAAACAGCTGTTAAACACTGTTTCCATGGCAATGCTGCATACTAGGAAACAGACACGTTTGCATACTGTGAGGCAAGTAGCATTCGTTCACTGTGTTTCTATATTTGTGTGTGTGTGTGTGTGTGTGTTTGTGTGTGTGTGTTTTTATTTAGGTCTGTGAACATGGATGAAAATACACAGAATGTGTCAAGAATATGTGCCTGCCTCCCTGTGAATGTGTGTGTGTGTGGTGTGTGTGTATGTGTGTGTGAGAGAGAGAGAGTGAGAGTGTGTGTTAGAGAGGAAGAGAGGGAGAAAGAGTATAAGTATGTGTGTGTGATCATATGCGCCCGTGGCAACGTGTCCCTGTGTTTGCTGGAACCGGATTTCTGATAAAACATTCATTTTCGCTGAGCAGGGGGCTTTGAAGCTGGGCTTTGGTGCCGCCTCTGCTAGTCGCTGAAGGAGATCCCTGCCTAACACTGTGTGTGTGTGTGTGTGTGTGTGTATGTGTGTGTGTGTGTGTGTGTGTGTGTGTGTGTCGCAGTCCTCTTTAGCCGCATATTTCACAGATAATTACTACGACCGCCAGTTGACCCTCCCAGATCCCGCACGCCGCCTTATCACCGCTCCCAGGATTGGTGCACTAAAAATGGGTGTGCGGCCTACCTGAGAACGTGCATTAAATCAAGGAAGAATACTTTTCCTTCATGCCTCAAATGGCTTACAGATAATTCTGGAAAAAAAGCGACATGAAGGAAATAGCTTGTGTGAGCACAGCTTGGCTTAAACTGAAGAACACGTAATATTTTGTGCTTGTGTCGAGTGCTGTGAGAGAGACAGTGTGCTGTTATGTATAGGTGTTCAAACTGACGGTTTATAGCTTATGGGAATCAAACGTCTGTCCGACAGAGTTATTCTTTAGGGTGCAGGTAGGGTGGAGGTAGGGTGGAGGGTGGAGTTGGTTATGATGGTAGGGGTGCAGTTCTGTCGCTCGTCTCTGTCCATGAAGACTGTCTCTTTGGAGCAGCCGGTGAGCCACCTGTTCTCTGCTGCGTGACCTCGCTTCGGTGGCCAGGATGGCACACTCTCTTTTTCTCTCTCCCCCTTCCCATACACACACACACACACACACATGCACACATCAACACAGACAGACTTATGTCCACAGACTCACTTATACAAACAGACAAACACACACACACACACACACACACACACATACACCCCAATCACCATATTTACTGTGCGAAGAAGGCCACTCCACACCATGTCCAGGCCAGCTGTCCGTCCACAACGAGGCCCCCATGAATATTCATTCAGTGCCCCAGCTCGAGATGCTTTTGTTTGGGTTTTTTTCTCCTTCTTCTTTCTCTTTCTTTCTTTTCACTCTCTCCTTTAACTCTTTTTTCCTCTCTCTCTCTCTCTCTCTCCTCCTCTCTGAATGATGGCCAGCTCCCACCTACAGTAGAATCACTACAGCACAATGAGGTGGCTGAATGCGAAAAGCAGAGCAGAGCTAAGTTGTCCGCGATGAATATTCATCAACACCTGTTCCCAGCGGAACTCATACAGGTCCAAAAACCTCAAACAACAACGTGGGGGGACAGAACTTTCTGGAACCAAGCTCTCGGAAAAAGTATCGAGCAAATAAGAGAGAGAGAGAGGGAAAGGGGAACTTCCTGACACATTTAGGAGGGGGAAGTAAAGAAAAAGTGACAAGTCATTCAGCTTCGTCCGGATGGTGGGCAGCTGTTTTGATTGTGAAACTAATTAGCCATTGAGAGCTAATGGAACACACACACACACACACACACACACACACACACACATCGCCATTGTCAGTATCCAGACAAGAGATCTACAGTTCCTATTTATTACTGCAAAAGAGAGAGAGAGAGAGAAGCGGGGAAGCTGGAGGTAGAGTGAAAGGAAGATATAGGATGCATTTGTGTGAAAGAGAAGCAACAGATTGAAAGAAAGAAAGAAAGAGAGAGAGAGAGGGCAGTGAAAGGTGTGAAAGAAGTACTCGCCACAAGTGAACAACAAAAGTGCAATTTGCCGCCCCCTCCCTCTTGGCCGCGCGGTGCGGAGGTGTCGTCAGCCGGCGGGTGAGCAGGCGGGCGGGCGGATGGGCAGGCGGATGACAAAGTGAGGGCGCCAGAGGGGAATGCTGATTTGTTTTTACTCTGTAATCACCTCCACACTATGCAAATAGCAGCAGTCCGACACTGGAGCTCATGGCTCTTCTGCTACCTCCTCTGTCTGTGCCATTCTTTTTTTGTCTTTTGTGGTGTGTGTGTGTGTGTGTGTGTGTGGGGTGGGAGGGGGGGGTGGGGGGGTAGGTGTGTGTGGGGCAGGGAAGGGGGGTGCAAGTGATGCTTGTGTGTGTAGTGGTTTGTGTGTGTTTGAGTGGGGTTGGGGTGTTGTTCGGTGAACTGAAATGATGTGAGCCTTCATTATATCAAGTGTGACAGCCTCTGAGAGAGTGCACAGCACCTTTGAAACACTGAGCGTGACACAAAATGGTGATGTCACCAAAAAATTAGGATAGGGATTAGGGGTGATGCAAGCAAATGAAAGGAGACGATGACAGAGAGAGAGAGAGAGAGAGAGAGAGAGATGGAGTACAGCCTCAGGGCGTGCGTTCCCCGACACCCGGTGGTCCTCGTGGGGATTCCCACCTCTTCGGGCGAGATGTCGCCTGTCTGCGCTCACTCCTCATTTAACGCCGAGTACACTGTCACCTCTCCTGAGCTGAGCTAGTGCAGTGGGGCAGGTTAAGTCTTGCTCAGTGAACTTACGCACTCACACACACACACACACATACACACATACACATACACACACGTAAACACCTCTGCAATGTTTTCTAGAGTTGAAAGCACAGTGATTATGAAGACAGAGAGGCCTCACTTGGGCTTATGTGGTTGACACTGGAGTAGGGCAGGGCAATTAAAACTGAGACAAGAGACGACACACACACACCACACACCACAGGCCCACGCCTGACTCACACACAGTCGGTTTTGCCTACTCTCTTTCTTTCTCTCATTCTCTTTTTCCTGTCCTCTCTTGATTCACTTTCATCTTATTTCTGCTCTGTCTATCCCAGAGTGAGTGCTCGCACTTTTACAAAGCTGATGATTAGCATCACTAAGAAACATGGCTCTAATACACACTACACTGAAGAGTTTGATTCCAAAAATCCAGTTTTGAAAATATTCAGGTCATGTTTTTTAATTGTGTATTTCAGTTATTATTGATCAAACTTAAATTATGTTGATTATTACTTACAAATAATCTAGTAAAAGCAACCCAAATGTAGATCCAATGATCTATCTGAAAAACGAAATGTAAAAAATAAATATTTTTGAAAATTGTGGATATAGCGTTTTGGAACCAGACTCTTATCTGAATGCTCTGTCATTCTCTATTGCCTTACCTTTGGTTCCACTTTGATGGCTTTGAATGGCAGGAGCAGCAATGAGGTGTCCAAAATGTTGCTTAGTGCATCAATATTCTCTCTCTCTCTCTCTCTCTCTCACACACACACACACACACACATACAATACATACACATACACACAATGCACACACACCATATCCAGGTATAGTCCAAGTCTCTCTTTTCTTTTCTTTCTTCTCCTTTTGCTCAGTCTATCAGGTGGAGACTGAGGAGAGCAGGGAGGACATGGCATGCACACACACACACACACACACACACACACACACACACACACACACTCAAAGACAGACAACAACAGCAATAACAACAAACAGCACGGCACCACAACAGTAACTTGTGGAGGGAGAGTGTTGAGAGAGAGGCGAAAGGACACGGATGGAGAGAAGAAAAAAGGGGGAGTGTGTGTGTGTGTGTGTGTGTGTGTGTGTGTGTGAGCAAGCAAGAAAGAGAGAAAGAGGGGCTCAATAAAGGAGAAGGCAAGTAAGTTTATTTTCCTGCTGTTTGCCAGTGTCAGTCTCTTTTTTTTTTCTTTTCTTCCTCTGCTCTTTTTCCTCTTTCTTTTCAGGCTACTCAAAGCCGGTGTTTTGTGTGCTGATGAAAGCACTGAGTGGTTCAGTTAAGCGGTGGAGATGATGCCTCTGGCCTCTGGTAGTCAGGAGGCAAGGCAAGCCCAGGCCTAACATGAAAGACATAGAGTAAAGAGAAGACGCCATTACTCAATGCCTTTGACAGTGACACAATATATTTCGCTGACGTATCTATCATCATTTTCGATCAGAGATATTCACGCTTGACGTTGATTGATCTGGTTGCTCGAGCGATAGGGCATAACGCCAGCATTTGTGTTTGCCTTGCAGGCACTGCAAACACTGCCAGAAATGCATATCTTCATACTGCAAGAGTTGTAATCTAGTGAAAGTGTCCTTACTGTTGCTTTGCTATGTTATTTTGTGTGCCTGTTTACATTATGATTCCACTATGTTTTGAGTTAGATACACAGTATAGGAAGAGCTTTGGAATGGTTGG
>JAIFZK010000022.1:2775000-2777500 GCA_027481765.1 Tenualosa thibaudeaui
ACACACAGATTAATACATTCATAAGTATTCTCAGACACACATGCACATCGACTCATACATACATACACACACCTTACACACACACACAAACAGAGTGAGAGATGTGTGCAGAAGATAGGCGCTTGCGCCCCCTCACCAGATAGCATCTCTGATGGAGATCTTCTGAGGCATGGCAGCCAATCCAGCGCCATGTCTTCAGATATGCCTTCAGATTTTTCCTCTTTTTCACCTTGTTCCTTTTGCTATGAGGAAACCCATTGTGCTTGAACACACCACAGATCTTACAGGGCTTAATTGAAACGCTTTGAGACTGTGTGACGTGAAAGCGAATCCCAGCAATTAGCTGGAGATGTTAAAAGTACACAGACACAATATGTTTTTTTTGTCTCTCCCCTGTCCACTATCTGAAAACAGCTACTCTCTTGATTAAAAATGGCCACTATCATAATGTACAAGGCAAACCAATGTTGTTATGTCATGTTTGTTGAGGGATTGTTCTTGTCGTTGGGTGTTACCGTGGGTAATGGCTCATCTCCATGGCTTCATGATGTTGTGTTCCACTGCAGCCGTGGCAACAGGGAGACAGCGACTTAAACCTACTGGCCATTGGTGTTACACATGACTTGCATAGCAATATTGAAACAAAGCAACTTTTTCCTGCCCCCATAGCAAGCAGTGTATAATATGTACTGAAAGTAAGTGTGTGTGTGTGTGTGTGTGTGTGTGTGTGTGTGTGTGTTAGGGTTAGGGGGGTGGGGACGGGGAAGGGTGGTACAAGAGCTTTTGCTCATAACCAAGAGTGACATTTTTATAATTACCATTCAACTTCACGTCCCTGTTGGAGAATTGTCCCATTACTTATTCATGTGTCTTCTTCATACAGTTTGACAGAGAAGAGAGAAAGAGAGAGAGAGAGGGAGTGAGAGAAAGAAAAAAAAAGAAAAGAAGGAAAGAGAAGCACTTCTTATGTGTATGGGGTGATACTGAAGGACATTTAACCTTGTGGCGTTTCATAGGGGGAGTTTGTGCAAGAGCTTTCAGTATTCCAAGGAGAGGAGCAAAGGGATCACAGACTGGGAAGGAGAGGAGACGAGGGGAGCGAGGGAGCGAGACAGAGCCAAGACAAAGAGGGAGAAAGAGACAGATGCAGAGGAAACACACATAGAGAGAGAGAGAGAAGAGAGAGGTAAAGAAGGAGTGGGAGAGGGTTGAACTCATAACCCGGTGCTGGGAAGCGTTTCCCAGAAGGCCCCTGCTGCAGGTAGAATCGGCACGCCCATTCGACCCGGCCCCGCCACAACGCACACACTCACACACACACATACACATACATGCACACATATACACACACTGCTCGGGCCCCTGTTACCATGGTAACTGAGCAGAGCCACGACGGTGTGGAAGAATGATAGAGATAGAGATGGCGAGAGAGAGGGAAAGAGAGGGAGACAGAAAAAAAAGAGGGAGAGTAGGGTTTGAAGGGGTTGTTGCTTCTTCCTCCTGAAGGTTCTCAGGAGGTTTGTGACATCAGCAAAGGCAGGAGAAAAGTTCTGTCCTCTGCCATGGTCTCTCTCTCTCTCTCTCTCTCTCTGTCTCTTGGTCAGTACCTGAGTCTTCCAAGTGTGTGTGTGTGTGTGAGGACTCATCTGCATGCTGAGGACCCACTGAAGAGTTTTCTCCTCTACAGAGTAAACATTGGCTATCATCATTTACCCACTCACCAGCTGAGCACTCACAGGTCACGAACCGCACTGCCGCTCTGTACTCTCTCAAGAAGAAGTGTGTGTGTATGTGTGTGTGTGTGTGTGTGTGTGTGTGTGTGTGTGAAAGAGAGAGAGAGAGTGTTCCTGTATATATGTGCTTGTTTTTTCCTAGTCAGTCTACTCTATTTGTATGTCTTTATGTCTTAAATGTGTGTGTGGATGTGTGTGTGTGTGTGTGCGCTATGAAAAGAGGCCTTGGGCAAACCTTATTAACAAAATCATGCAAAACAGCCAGATAAGTGGTCACCCATTAGATGCCATTTTAGTCACAGTTCTGAGAGACATTACAGCTTTGTGTGCATTATTATCTATTCTCTCTTTTTTTCTCTTGCCTCTCTCTCTTTCTCTCTCTCTCTCTCTGTCTCTGTGTGTGTATCGTGGCTTGGTGGCTTTGTGTAAAAATAGTTCACCATGGGTGCATTCTCTGCTAGCGTCCCTGCTAAAAGAAATGACTCTTGTTATGCTAAGAGCACAAAATGAGGGAAAGGGCCCAACAGAGGAGCTGTAGGCTCTCTTCATTTGCCACTTTGGCCTTTGCTGATACCCAGGCACTGGCATATCACCATAATTGAGCCATTTAGCTTTTAAAGAATTACTTTCTATGGTTTCTCTTTTTTTTCCCTGTGGCAAAGTAGCATATGCGGCCTTCAAGATGGGGGAGAGCAGCGTGTATCGCCACAATTAGTTCACTTGTCACATCTTTTGCTGTTTTACAGGCTGTAATTTACTCCCAGTCA